>JAXQGP010000138.1:0-40847 GCA_037040125.1 Kazachstania sp. M6911
GAATCTGTTATTAGAGATGCTGTCACTTACACAGAACACGCTAAGAGAAAGACTGTTACTTCTCTAGATGTTGTTTACGCTCTAAAGAGACAAGGTAGAACCTTATATGGTTTCGGTGGTTAAACTAATAATTATATATAAAAATATAAGTAAATGTATCATGATAATATTAAAGTAATAATAAAAGTATAAATTTTTTTTTCATTCTTTCGACATTGTTCTAATAAAATTTTCTTTGATTATTGATTTAGCCACTGTGTATGGGACAATTGGTTCTCTTGGTTTATTAGGGTTTTCTTCTTTTGTTAAATCTAACCACATATTTTGACAATATGCTGGACTGTCTTCTTGTTCATCGTAATCCGTCGGACATTTACATCTACAACCTGTCCCTGTAATATATCCCTTGTCATAACTTTTCTGTTTACCATTTCTTTTCCATCGTTCATTAGTTGGTATATATTTAGGTTCCGATTGAGTCGCCATAGCCGCCATTGCGAAAACATTAAATATACTTGGTTTAGAACTAATATAATTTTTAGGACAATGTTGTAATGATGAATGTCTATAACCAATATCTCTGAAATAATGAATATCACTAACATTTAAAAATAATGATAATCCCAAAGAATGTATTGGCGCATCACCCCATCTTTCTTCCCAAAACCCATTATTTTGATCTAAAAATTCAAAATATTTTAAATAGATATCGTTATTAAAGATATCAACTTTAGCAATTTCAAAATTTGACCAAAAATGACATAAATTATATTCTAATTGATCATATTGATTTGTAACTAATGGCACCTGTCCCTTAGCCCTAGCAATTAAATTTTTTAAGCCAGTTTTACTGATATTTGAATTGGCTTCTAAGTTCGACAATAAATACTCAATTTCAACTTCTCTTTGAATAATTTCTGTTATTTCACCAGGATAATTAATCCATTTATCAATAATTTCCGAAGTTTCATTCTGTGCTGTTCCAACTAAATAATGATCCATTGTAAATAATTTCCATAATGAACCTACGGTAATATTATTTTGTTTAATAAATGACAAAGTCTTCCGAAATAATGTTGGTATAGTATTTGGTAATTCAGGTATAATAACAGTAAAACCATATTTTTTACCACTACGATTCATCTCTAAGAATGGATCATACGTTAAATCACAATGGAAATCGACTTCAGGTTCAATTCTCCAATACCATTCATACCGTGAAACTAAATCATGTCTAAAAAAATAACCTGAATAAAAACGACACATTTTATGATATGATGGAATATCTCCATATAAAATATCTCTATCACCTTGAAGATCTAAATTTTCTTTTAAACTCGATGAATTTGTTAAATGCCAAGTCTCGGGACTCAGTTGACCAAAGGATACATTTGAGGATACAATTTTGTTAATTTCTTCAATGAATTCTTCAGTGAAGGGTTCATCATTGAGAAATGTATATGGATAATGAAACCATTGATTGAAATGCGTCTCGATACTCTCCAATGTAGATATCACACCTTCTAATTCTTTATTTCTAGCTAACATAACAAATGTTGCGTTCTGTTTAACATATTCGGAATCTAATAAATATTGTTGTGTATCGATACAACCATTATAAAAAGTTGAATCAGTCTTAGTATTCCAATCTTTCCTCGAATTTAATTTGGGTAATTCTGAAGCAATCGAGTTACGAAGGAAACATATCGTTACTATAATTGTTAATATTATTATTGGATATACGGGGTTTAGATCTTCTAAAAAATACGACACATTTTCAAATATTGTTCTGATATCAAACAACCGTCTCAAACGTGGCAGTTTCATCAGATGTGTCTTTGAAGATCGGCGATTTTAATAGCAACAATTTCAATAATGATATCGATACCTATATTTATGATTTGTGATTGATAAAATTTGACTCAAACTTTTATCTTAAAATGTAGATTTGATTAGATAAAATAGAACATTCCATCAATGACTTTGCCAAGAGATTGCTACACAGTTGACATATTTCCCGCGCCCAGGGGAAAGCGGCAGCAGGCGGCGAACTGAAAAATAATTGTGAGATAATTTTTCAGTTGAAGAAAAGTTGATTTTACTCATGTCATCGAATCACGCAAAATGATACGTATATCAACTAACGTGGGTCAGTATAGGACGTCGTTTAAGCCATACGGGAAACTGCTCGAATTCTATCATATACATAAAAACCACGATGCCGTATGAATTGCTGGTGACAGACTTTGGGTCAATCAAACCAATCAAGACATCCTTAGAAAATGACAATTTATTTGTCAAACCCATAACAAAAGAGAATCAAATAACTGTGATACGTACTAGTATAACTGATCGGACACAGATTGAATCCAGATTCCCGGGATTATTGTACAGGGAGTACACCTCGACGAACAGCCCCATTGTCAAGGATATCATTGGATTCTCACGTAATTATTTCCAATCATATATCCACGATGAACTAACTCTACAAAGCTTATTAGATCATATACCTACAAGATATAGTATATATCCACCACTATTACTATTCAACAATTCCTCAACGAAATGTTTCACCAATGCGACATTCATAAATATAATATCTGAATATAAAATTGATCTATCCGGATATTATCATTCATTATTAAGTGATTTCATACCTGCTACAGATATGTCAATTGTTGCAATCAATAAACCTATCTTGGAAGAAGATACAATGAGACAGCCGCATAACCTCGAGATATTGTATAAGGCTATAGATATAACAGATGATGAAATATGGTGTCATTTGAAACAGAATGATATTTGGCAAGTCTGGAATCCCATGTATACTATGTTTTCCAGAGGCAACATCAAGGAAAAGAAGCGTGTCTTGGATACATTTAAGGATGTTAAGGGAAATGATATTGTCGACTTATATTGTGGGATTGGATATTTCAGTTTCAGTTATTTGAAATTAGGTTGTAGAAATATATTTGGATTTGAATTGAATCCCTGGAGTATAACAGGTTTCTGGAAAGGGTACGATCTCAATAATGGATTCGGATGTTATAATAGAACAAACTGTCATGTATATAATGAGAATAACGAAATGAGTATACAGAGGATCACAGAATATAGAGATACTTTACCAAATCACAATTTGTTAAGGATAAGACATATTAATCTGGGATTATTGCCATCGAGCAAACAAGGTTGGCCGATTGCGATAAGGATCTTATCAGATCATAATGATTGGGTTCAATGTCCATTAGTGACATTACATATCCATGAGAATGTATCAATTGATGATATTAATAGTGACCAATTCATTAAGGAGACATTAACTAAATTAGGAAAAATCTCCACGGAAACTAATGATGATTCTCATAATTACAAATATGAAGCGATCCATTTGGAGAAGATTAAGACATTTGCCCCAGACGTATGGCATATTTGCTTAGACGTCAATGTAACAACAACGACAAACAGTATAAAAGTAGTTATATAAGTAGTTATATAATATAATATAATATAATAAAATTACAATAAATACCCTGCAGGGTATCATTCTCAATTCAATGGTAGTCAATTAAATTAAACCGGTATTGTAAAACAATCAGGAGAATCTTAAATATTCACTGTGCCACCTTTGTGCATTGCTCCTTATCGAAGTCAGAAGTTTACAAATCCATTGCAACACGCACAGAAGAATCTGATGTGACATCAATAATTTAGCTTCGCCTCCCCACCGTCTGTAGGCAGACAATAGATTGACATACACTTGCTCTTGTTCTCTGGATACCCAGGACAATCCCGTCTACAGTCTTCCTGCCTGACATATCGCAGTTACTGTTGCAGCTACTGTTATTAGTGCCCACTCACTCATAGTTAACAACAGCCAAAAAAGAGGCAAAGTCTCTCAACTGCAAAATATCTTTTCTGCTCGCGCTGGTCTGCTGTCTCATCACCGTGCGCGCGACATTGTCAGTGTGTAAGCAAGGGCACAGTTCGAATTTTGAAAATTTATAATCCTATGAACAATTTGAGATGCAATGATGGAAGTGGGATATGAACTTCAATAGCAACGGTTTTAATAGCAACTACAATAACACTAGTACATCACTTCATATTGATAAGAAGAAGTAACTTTGCAGTTAGACATATTATAGCTTATTTTTATATACCGCCCTTTTTGTTTGCTTAATACGGTATATTGCCAACTATATTTGGAGAAACTTTACTAAAAGGAGGAAGAACAGACAATACAAGAATAAGCTCATTTAATCATTTGCTTGTGTACGGTACGGCATTTATCGATTGATATCCTGAAATAGTCATCATTGAAATAATATAAAAAGGGTTATCGAAACATTTCTTTTTAAAGATGGAATTTTATAACGAATCTCCAACTTCAAGTACTGCAAGTACAAATAATAATAACAGAAGAAAGAACAGTGAACAATTAAGACAAGACGCTGTTCAAGATATTAATTATATGATCGAACACATGACTAATAGAAGCAGTAACAATAATCGGACATATAACAATAATATTAATATTAATCCTCCTATGCAACAGGAACAACAAAATTTTGTACCCAATGGTTTAGATGATAACAGTATATTGAATCAATTATTGACTAATGATATCAATACTTCAAACAGTAGAGACACTACACCAATCACAAGAGGGAACTCACTTACTGAAAGATATTTATCAACAGATTCAAATATGACATCAGATGCCTCTCCGCAATTAGTACAAACACCAACTTTATTAATTAGTGATATTGATGATTTGTTAAATGATACAAATATTGGTCTGGAAACAAATGATAACACGAATGCAACAGTAGCACAGTTCATTATTCCAAACAACAATACCAATAACAACAGACAATTTTTGAATACAGGTACACAAAACAACGAAGAGTTCAATGATACAAGTTCCGCTATATCATCACAAAATTCTCCATATTTAGCACCACAGGATACTTATTTAAATTCAAAAAATTTAATGCCTGTATCACCTGGTCCAATTTCATCATCTCCATCATTCTCAAATGATTTAGGACAAATTGATAATTTATCAATAAATAACAACACCAATAATTCAAATAATGATGATTTATTAAGTGTTTATTCAAATAATAGTGCGTATTCAAACAGTTCATATAATTCAAATGTTTTACTACCAGTAAATTCTCACGGTTATAAACATATTTCAAATGTTGATGATATCGATATCTTATTAAAAGATTTAAAACAAGATGATTCAGATTTATTGCAATTTGACAATCGTACAAATATTCAAATTACTCCGAATAACAATAATAATGCGCCCGTTACTCCATTAATTTCAGTAAGTGAATTTGAACAATCTATGTATGCTAATAATAACAGTAATACGAATATGTCACCACAGATTAAGATTGAATTAGATAGCAATGATAATTTTAACTTTAATAACAGTATCAATATTAAGACTGAGGAATTCGCGCCAATGATTAATTCTTTACCTGTTTCATCGGATCAAGATAAAAACGGGACTCAAAGCTCAAATTTCTTATTACACCCCTCAAATATGGAAACTGACGGATTGGATACCCATAATGAAATGGTTCAAGGTCGTAAAGGTAGAAGAAAGAGTCGTAGTAGAAGAAATAGTAGTACAATACCATCAATTCAAAGGAAGAATAATCGTTCATTAAGTAGAAGTCCGAGTAGAAGTCCCAGTGTACATAGAGGTAGAAAAGAAAGTGGTCAAATAGATGATAGCTCGATATATAGATCCTCTTCGATTAATTCAAGAAGTACAAAACCTGTTAGTTTTGATGAGAAGGCAAGATCAATTAGTCAAAATAGAGAAAAATTATTAGAGATGGCAGATTTAAAAATCGAGGATCCTCAGCCAACAGAGATTGATAGTTTCCTTGAGAATGGTAGTACTCCAGATTTTGATAATATCAATACATCTTCGGAATTGCACAACGCTGTGTATCCAACAACCATTGGAGATTATTCAAATACTGAAATTGATCCAGAGACTGGGAACGTTATACGATCTAAAGTATCTAGATCAAGTTCACAAAAGAATGCCGCCACGTATGCTTGTGAATTATGTGATAAAAAATTCACAAGACCATATAACTTGAAATCTCATTTAAGAACTCATACTAATGAAAGACCATTTGTTTGTACTGTATGTGGAAAAGCATTTGCTAGACAGCACGATAGAAAGAGACATGAAGATTTACATTCAGGTAAGAAAAGATACGAATGTGGTGGTAAATTAAAGGATGGTACTCCCTGGGGTTGTGGTAAAAAATTTGCAAGAAGTGATGCCTTAGGTAGACATTTTAAGACCGATTGTGGGAAACGATGTATTGCACCTTTGTATCAGGAGGCCGCTAATGAGAAGATGATGGGTGAAGCATAAATAAAAATTGTTTTGATAACAATATTTATAATGATATCAAATTTGTAACTTCTTATATAAATAAACTTATTCTAATTATTTGTTTTTTTTTTCGAGCACAAGAAGCACCAAATAAAGAAATAAATAAATGGGCACAATTTACTGTGAAAAAAAAGTTACAAAAAGACAACGAAGGTGGAACTATCATAAAAACAGGAACTAACAAAAATATACCTATACATATCAATCACATAGATAAGATCTACTACACGATGAGCTCGAAAAATGATGATTCGAAAGGGATACCGGTTCCCAGGAATAAAATTGAATTATCGGAACAATATATCTCTCAATTATTGTTAGAGAATCAAGACATACCAATACAAATTCGTAAGATCGATACAATTGCCTCAAACACCAAGAATAAAGTCAATGATGAAACATTCAACACTTTCTTCAATGGTACCCTTAAACAATGTGACAAATTATCCGATTTACCTAGACAAAGTAACAATTTAATAACAAGATTGCATCAATCAAATTTAGTTAGTGCAATAATACCAATATTCGAAACTGAAGCATCGAGTAGCAATCCTCATGAATTACCAATACCATTACCAATAGATATAACGCTAAGGTATCAACCAAGATCGCATTTCACAGCAAAGACAGGTACAAATATTACAAACTCGGGACAAGGTGATGCCTATCTGACATTTCAAAAGAGAAATTTATTGGGATTAGATGAAACAATTACATTGGATCATAGACGAGACACGGGAACTAATGCAGGTACAAATGTATCTTTGATGTTACCTTATATTTTACCTAACAATGCTTTCTTAAACGGTAAAATTGATGTATTTGATATGTGGAAATTTCTTGGTGTCAGAGATCAAGGTATATCATTTTCAGCAAATACGTGTCATCCAAAGGGTTGGAATCATAGTATTGTACTGGATACTTTGAGAAGACAATTTCATTATCCAGATTATATTGAATCTGCCAAAAATAAAAATAATTGGATTTCTGAAAGCATATTGATTCAAGAAGGTGAATTCATGAAGAACAGTTTAAAAGTCACATCTGTTCTAGATGAAAGAAATAGTACAATCGCACCAAGTAAAGGGTTTATGTGTAAATTTACTAATGAATTATCATTTAGATTTCAAAATATTAATTTTTGGAAATCTTGCATGGAATTTAATTGGGTCAAAAGCTGGTTTCCAAATGATTTCGTTACAATGAGCAATACTTTCAAATGTGGTTATATTAGAAATTTAAACCCTGAAAATACGTATATACATTTCATTGATAAATTTCAAAATGGTGGTCCTAATGATATTAGGAGTTTCTCACCAATGGGTTTAGGTCCAAGACAATTAGGTCAATCATTAGGTGGTGACAGCTTTATATCATATGGGATAAGTTTATTTTCTAGAATACCGATTAGAACAATAAGGGATTCAGGTTTCAGATTCCATACGTTTATTAATGGTGGTAAACTAATTAATCACAATAATGCAGCAGTACTAGATACAATGAAACAGTTCTGTGAGCAACATTCTACATCAGTAGGTATTGGTTTAGTGTTAAGACACCCAATGGCACGCTTTGAATTAAATTTTTCTGTACCGTTAACTGTACATGAAGATGATTTAACTAGAAAGGGTTTCCAATTTGGTCTTGGTTTTGAATTCTTGTAAATAAAAGAGATGAAACGTCTATATGATAATTTTTTTTTAAATATCGTGAGAGTCAGTATATGTACATATATAAGGAACTACTTATTATTTTTTACTATTTTGTACCCATGATTCATGAATGGATATTATTTCAGGTATTATCAATTCCTCAATTGTAGTAACTTCAGGATGATCATCTAATTTAATCATATAACCATCCTTGACAGCAGGTGTAACAAAAACCACTTCCTTTGATCTTGTTTGTAACAGATTACCGATAACTAATTGATGATTATAACGTTCCAAAGCGTATTGAGCTTTATGTATTAGAATCGACTTATCAGTTTCTAATTTGAATGAGACAATCATAGCATGATTTGCCCATGAATTAACTAAACGGTTTAAGAATTTTGGTACTGGATCTAAATTAACAATTAATTTCCCATCTGCAGTTGTTGTTGTATTTATCTTTTGATCCTTTGATTCTGAATCTGTTGATTCGGTATTATAGTCTCTACTTTGGATCTTATGTTTTGGTAATTTTGAATGAGGTACGAAAAAATCACTTACTGCGGCAGCTAAATAGAATAAACAACCATTAAAATTCATTAATTTACCAATTGCTTTTAGGGACCAAAGGTATTGATTAACAGTAGTAAATGGTAGCATAATTAATTTTTTCTCTTGGTTAATATATTTATCATACAATTGTTTATTCTGTGTGAACTCTTTCAAGAATTCTGTTTTCAATGAGCCATCTTCGTTAAAATAATCTAAGAATAATTGATTGCTATTATTCGTAAATTTCCTATTAAATGGAGTCAATGAGAATTCTCTATGTAAGAAAATAACACTGTAACCATTGGCTAAAAATTGTTCAGCTGAAGCTGCACCTCTTGTACCAGCAGAGAAATTATCGATGAATCTAACTGTATTATTTTCTAATGGGACTGTAGTACCACCTGATGTGACCAATACAATTTTATCACGACCTTGATCATGTTGATATTTGATGAAATCTTCAGCTTCTTGAGTTAATTCTTCTAAATAAGTAGGCTTAGGGTTTGTGATGAAATAAAGATCTTCTTCTGAAGCAGTCTTTGCCACTGGGAAGAATTCGTCCTTTAAGGAACGATCAATAGCATGAGAGATATCGGTTGTGGAAGTGTGGATATGAGCAGGAGGAATCATCGCATAAGAAGTATAGCAAATAATATGAATATGTATTGCTTGCAATCTGGTTATCTAACCCTGAATTGAATTGACGAAGTTTTTCTCTTGCAACTAACTCCCTTTTTTAATGTTTGAATGTCTTTACATTTTCCAATAAAATTGAAATTTAATTTTCAGGTGTTGTTAATGAGTGACTCACTGCGGATATATCTAAGGATCTGCAAACTTCAAATAACAAATAATGTTAGTTGATCCATCTATCAATTGCTATTGTAATGATTGTTTATCATCAAGAAGAGGTATCGTTAATTCGTATATATAGTATATATTGACATGTACATGTGCGGCGCAGTTAGTTACTTGCGTGGGTTGATGTTCCTGTTGCATTCATTTGTGTCTGTGACTGAGATTGTGACCTTCCTTGCTGTACCTGCTGCAGTGCTTGTGCTTGTTGCAACTGTTGCAACTGTTGCTGTTGCTGTAGTTGTTGTTGATTGCTGGGATTGTTTCTCAGATATAATGTATGTAACAAAAATTTAATCCATGGTTCATGGTATTTATCCCAATGATCATATAAAGTGATTTGATCCTGTATTGCTCCCATCACTTCTTGTAAATCAACTTGTGATTGAGCCATAAAATTATTGAAGAGTTGTGTCTTTTTAGAATCATTATTTTGTACAGTTATCGTAATGAACATACATGCCATTGCAGTAATATGAGGTGGATAAATTAAATGAACATCATTAATATAGCTATCATTAATTAAAGACCAACAATTCTGTAATTCTTCGGGGGATAATTCTAAATTATATGGTTGTTGTTTCAATACAGTTACAATTTGTTCCATTGATTTATATGGATGATGTACCATCAAATAACTATCTAATTCTTCAATTAAATAAAATTCAAATTCTGTTACTTTTGTTGGATCTGGTGGAATAAATTCAGGCCATAATGATCTTGCCTCCGAGACTAACGATCTGATATATTGTGGACATTCTTCAACTTTACATGCTAGATAGACACATGTTGTTACCAATAGGTATAAATTGACTTCTCTTACAGAGGCTCTCAACAAGAATCTTGCCAGATATACATGAGCTGTTGCTAGTGCAACTTGTCGAATATTTAACCTTCTCCCCAATTTCATTATTAGAAAATAGCAATAGATCCGTAGGTTGTAGTCTTTGTCATAATGTAAATCTCTATGCAAGATAGGTATATTCTTTACTGATGCATGTCCATTACCATTCTGTGTATTGTTACTGTTTGCAGTGCCACTAGTCGACGAGTCCATCACAATGTTCAAACCTTCTGGGAACAATTGGCACTCCAATACCCATAATTTTTGTTTCTCTTTAGCTAATGACGTCTTGGTAAATTGCCATTGCTGTCTCTGCGTAGAAGACCAATAACTCCCACTCATCTGGTATATATATAGTTTGCCGGGGGAAACCTCTCTGATATTCACAGTCTGTACCACTATTTGTCGACACCCAAACCACTATACCTTTATGACACTCCTCTACAACTCGGAGTATCAACCAAGCTGAGCAGTTTCATTCCAGCTCATTTCATTCCATCTCTTTCATAATCCAATCCAATTGAGAAACCCTAACTAATAATTTTTTCACCTTTTCTTCCGCCGCCGTCGCGATGAAGGAAAGAAAATTTTTTGGAAAAGTATTTAAAGCAAGATGAGAACAACAACAGCTCGAAAAGGTTTCTTACTATTCTCCCTCTGTCTCTTTCTTATTATAGTTCCTTTTCATTCTCAGATGCCTCCAGTCTATGACTGAAGAATCGTCACAAGTCGGAGCTTACAACAAGGAAATCAAATTAACGTTTGTATTTCATATTTATGCTCTGGGTATGAAAGTCTCCCACCAGTTAATATACGGAAAACGTAGTGAGATTTAAAAATTTTACAATGTTTAAATCAACTCACTTAACTGGTTTGTAAGTTTAACCGCTTGCAATCTAGTTACACTTACCTGTCGGTACCTTTGTGTAATCCGATAGTGTTTATTTCGGTATTGAAACCTCTTTAGGTTTTAAACGATAGTTATGACGATTGTGCACTTTCATTAGTGTATAACCCAATGGAGCTTACTCTCAGTCCATAGACTCACCCTTTTTAATACACCTTCTATCTCGAACGTGATAATAGTGTGGTCAAACACACAGAAGGTAATTCCACCCTTTCCTTCTATATAGGATGTGATATGAGTTAGTGTGGTCACTAAATCTATTACATTCTATTATACTTTTACATAATTGTTCGCTGTTACATGTTGGGAATGATGAAATACTTATGCAACATAGAGTCAAGCTCTGAGCTGGTTATCCTTATCTTCAAACTAATACAAGGATAACTGCACGGGAAGAGACTTGCTTAATATTATCTGACCCCTTCTATGAAGTGACTAACGAACAGTTGTAACAACTCTTGATAAAAATAAACGAATGATGCTTGAATTAAATTAAATTATATAAGGCCTTATATTATATACTTAGCTTTGGAATTGATTGAATGCTACTAATATACATGCGATGGAAACGTATGGTGAGGCACGTTCACCAATTCTTGCCATTTTCCAAAATGCACCTAATGCTTCATGATCTTTATAACGATCTAATAACGATGGCCACTGTGAATGAATATATGTACTGGAACAAATCATCAACAGGATGACTTGAATCAACGACGAAAAATTGAATAAAGCAGACATCGATATATGAAAAGGGAGAAAGAAATTAGCCACCGAGCACTATCGTTATTAATCACTGACACGTCCTCTATCAATCGATTACATTTTTCACGTCATCAAGGTTGTTCTTGTTCTTGTTGTTCTTGTTCGTTTTATATTCGTCGTGTTCCGCATAGTAAGAAAAATTTATTACCAGTACTGGAAATATTGTCGCTGCATACGAAAGCACGATCCACTCATAAACTATACATCGGGTCATTCATTAATTTATACATCTATATATATCTATGTCCATATGTGCAGGTCTAACTCACTCTTAATAACTCAAACAGATGTGTTCTGTTCTTCAGATACTGCGAATGTCTGGCAAAATCTGTCACTTCAACAACATCAAAATGCTTCTTAATCCTTTGGAAAAATTTCCTATCTGCTTTACGTCGACGACGATATGTCATTAAGATCATTGGTTGATGTTCAGAGTCCTTAGTTAATTGCAGCAGGGTGTCCTCAAGCAGAGGGAATGCATCTTCGAGGTAGACACAATCTGCCGCAAGGACAAGATCTATATTATCATGTTCTTTCGTAAGTGGTGTTCCCCATAACAACTCCGTAGCTTCAGTACTGTCACTAACACCGTTTACTACAATATTATCTTGCATCAATGGAACTAGCATTCCAATATCTGTTAGATTAACATGTGTCTGCGCAGGGAAATGATGTTGCTGTGCTAATAGCGATACACATAATCCAACAATACCGGTACCACTACCTAATTCAAGAACATTACACATTGAGTCACTCCCCTCCGGTAAAATTGTACCTAGTAACTTGTCTTGAGGTGTCTTTTCCAATATATATTCACATAATAATTCACCTGCTATCCATACCTTCCCACCACATCCAGACGCACCTCCATCTTCAACAACTCTTAATGAGGGGCTTAATTGTCCACCAAACGATAAGTCATTACAGCCTAAATGTTCAATTGGACGTACAGCAACAAGATCATCAAACGATCCAAACACACTATCCATTGCAAACTAGTGAAGATTACTGCATCTTCACAAAGGTTCTTGCTTAATTTAAAGTTATTCATCTCTAATATCTTATATATATACTACATAGACAGGCAACCATTGCCCCGTCTGTCTTTACATAAAATGCGTGATTTAATTACTCATCTAATCTTAACACATATCTCACTTTGCTCGAAGAAGTCTCATAAAGTTGCGAATACTTAAACGATCGGAACGTGACCCAATTAGGTAATTAATGGCAGGTGACTAGAGGAAGGCACCTGAAAAACGAAAAAGTGAAATTGGAAAATGGCTCAATTTCCATTTGATCTGATTGATGCCGTCTCTAGTTCTTCAATCTCTGATATATTTTCTGAATTCGTTTCTGTTGGTTGCTCATATAGTTCTGCAATGTTACATAATGTAACTTTCTCAGCAACTAAATTATCTTGACATAAATATTCAATTCGAGGTAAAATTTGTTCGATATCACGAGCACAATTCTCAGAGACACTACTATATGCAGCTGGGTAAATCAATGCGTCTCGAGTTTGTTCGTCTGCGCCATCAATGATACGAATCTGTGGATCATTGATTAGTGTGGGTTCGAAACATGGCAATAACATCGCAGCTAATTCTTCTTCAGTAACACCATCTGCTAATTTATGTATTTGGAAACCTGTAAATTTAGCTTTGAAATTTGTTTCAGGACCTAAGGTATCTGCTTCAATGTTTAATAGCCTTGTTGTAGTACGGGATTCATATTCCTTAGCTCTACGTTCTTTATCTGCTACTTTAAAGGATTGATACAATGGCACAACATCTTCTAACGTTAAAGCAGGTTTGATAGAAAGTTTTTCTTTCTTGACAAAAACTGATCTGTTAGGTTCACGATCCTGAGATTCCGCATATAAACCATACGCTTTTGCCAATTCAGTAACGAAATGTCTTGCCGGTGCACGCATTGGTTTAAAATGTAAACTATGTCTCACCTTATCGTCAATTAATTTGTTTAACACATCACATATCTGTTGAGCCCATACAGGTTGTCTTGAATACGTAACAATACAACTTTCACTATATGGTAATTGTAACTCTTCAAATGTTTGTGCGACATTAGCTAATGATTTTAACTTATCTAATTCAATACCATTAACACTGGTTGGTTCATCAGAGATACCAAACGCTTTCTTTAATTGTTCATGTCTCTTTACCAATTCACATTCATCATCACATGGTAATTGTGATTCACCATGAATCAATACAGTACTTGGTTCCTCAGCGGTAGCACCACATACAACTTCTTTAATACGTCTACCACATGGACAATGTATCTTAATTAATGCTGTGCATGGAGTATCCGGACAACTGTCAAACCCATGACATGGTCTAACACAGAAATGATCACATCCAATACGCTTACGATGACATACTTGCTTACATTTAGTTTGACACTCTCCAGGTAAATGACACTTCTTTTGACATTTATGTTCACAGAATGCCAATTGTTTACCACATATTTTACCACATGATACATCTGCTTGGAAACATACTGTTCTAACCTTATCAACTTTACCACATTTACAAGGTTTGAATACAATTGCAGTACATGGTGGACATGGTACATCTAAGGGATGACATGGATGTTGTACTGGTGGGTGACCACATTCTGATTCACGGCGAATAACTTTAATACAAGGGTATGGACATGCAGGCAATTTAGTACCACAACGTACAGGTGCCTCTACAATAGTCTTACCACATGGGCACACTAAATCATTAGAATCACTCTCTAAGCATGGTGGACATTTACCTGGATGACATTTTCTTTGACATCTATGAATACCACATGATAGCATTAAATTACAATCTTGTAAACAAACATGTTCAGGTTCTACTAAAGTTTCATCAGCTAAATCACTAGTTCTGAAATGAGTGCGTTTCCTTAATTCTGCATTTGGCCTACCTGAACAACATCTTTCAGTACATCTATGTCTACGACATGACATTAGAGATTCACATTTCAAATTACAATGAGGTTTATCCTTCATTCCACAAGGCACTAAAAATGTACTTTGTTCACAATTACATTTAACTTTATCAATTTGTAAACAAGGGTCCATACATGGTCCATCATGACATGTGAATGGACATGTATGTTTACCACATTTCAGTGGTTTATCACATGTAGAATCACAATGTGGGATAGGATCGGTACATTTTGTTCTTGGTTTCGCCAAATTAATTAAAGGTGTCTTACCACATGGACATGTCTTTAATAATTTTGGCGAAAATGGACATGGTTTCTTACCTGATTGCGTAGGATTCACAATACATCTCTCGATGAAAGAATGTCTATGGCATGAGTATTCTACTGTACGAATCTCATCACAAGAATAGACACCAAACCAACTTTTTTGAACGATTGATCCGTCTTTCTTAGACTTCACTGCTCTATGTTTATCGACTATTTGAATCTCGTTACAAGCAATTTCATTACGAGTATGTGTACCACAATAACATTTGATCCCTGGTATCGATGTCATACCTCCCACAACAATCTTCTCGGGACATGAACCACATAATCCAGAATGACATATACGTTGACATCTATGTACACCACAAGGTAACAACATTCTACATGGTTCATCACATTGGAAGCGATGTTTCCCCTTAAATTTTTTAATTTGTGAACAAGTAATCTCTTTGGTATGTTTCCCACATTTACAACGAATATGAATCGTTCTTGTACACTCAGGGTGTGGTCCTAGATGACATATCTTGGAACAGCCATGGATACATATTTTTGCATCACAAGTTTGACCACATGAATTAGGATTTAATTCATTAGGTTCTGGATTAATAGCTTTCCCACACCAACAAGTAGCTCTATTCTGTGGTGGAACCTTCTTGTTAACGTGTGAACAATTTGGACATTTCCATGTTTTATCAACTGTCCTTTCTGTTGATTTCAATGCCCATTCTCTGATACAATCGTAATCAAATACTCTATAACAATGATCACAAGCATACATTTGACATCTATAATCCATTTCAACAGTACAAATCATACATGTGTACGAATCACCTTGACGAATCTCTTCAACGGCACGTTCATAATATGCCATATCCTCGAGATTATCAGCTATATGATCATCATGATCAGATTCATTCTCTGAATCATTTATCTCTGACGCTGAGACATCCTGTGAAAGTATCTCCGGATTACTACTTGTTTCTCGAACTTCTCCCTCACTCATAAGTAACCTCACTCCGTTGCTCTCTTGAATGGTAAACTAACTACACTTGTAAAGATCTCTATATTCCTGCTTTTATCTAATATTACCAACACAGGATTGTGTTGTTCTTCGAAGTGGTTTGCAATCTGACAAAATTTTTCATTTTCGATCAGCGGCCAGCTGAAAACAGAGCAACTAACAAATTTGATCCTAATCAGCAGGCAGATGGATAAAAAATGCCAGAACAGTATCGATATACTATTTAATAATGAGTAAATTTAATGTACATATGTTTATATTTATTTAGTCAAATGCCGCTATTACAACGCTCTCTCGAAACAGACTGCGAAGAAACCGATCCCACCGTCCTCCTTTGGTAATGCTCGGATGCAACCACCTGCCAAATCCTGGCATCTTTCAGGTTCCTCTCTAAATACTTGCTCGAACTCTGTCACTAGACCTCTACGTGGCCATGACGGTATCACGTTCTCCCTTTTACTTACAGTCCAGCCTTGTTCTTGTACCTTCTTGTCCATCAACAGATCAATTACTACACGTTCATTCTCTTCTGCGTGGATCGAACAAGTACTATATACAATCTTGGTAGCCTTTGGGAAACTCATAGCATGCTTAACAACTTGGAACTGGAAAGATGACAGTTTCGCCAATCTTGTCTCCAATGCATCCTTCTTAGAGATACGTTTAGGCATACCATCTTCACCTATCTCTTGTTCTTCTTGTTCTTGTTCCTCTTGTTCATCAGGAACGACATTATCATCGTTGTCCTCAGGTTGAATCTGTTTCCTTCTGTTTAATGCATCGACATATTTTCTACCAAAGATACCACTACCTGAACAACTTGGATCTACAATGAAACCTGTGACACCTTTAAATTTATCTGGAGTTGCAATCTTGGTAAAATCACCGACATTGACTTGGATCGCCGAGGAACAACCAGCTATCTTAATCATCTTTTGTAAAATCTTGGCTCTTTCTGGATCCTTTTCAAATGCGAATATTGCCTTCCTATCAGTTGGAACAGTGGTATCTTCCTCTCCAAACATATATGAACCTACGTGTGTAGTCTTATTACCTGGCGCCGCACATGCATCAATGATGATATCTCTCGAAGTTGGATTCAAGATTGTAGCAGGTAGACATGATGCCCTGTCTTGAATGATAATTTTACCACGTCTGTACAATTCATGAGATGTAATTTTATCCTGTGGATGAATACCAAATAAATGAGGAACATATTCATCATAATATATCGTACCTGGTTTAATCTCGTTCCAATGATCGACTCTTGTTGGGAATTTTCTATTTAATTCTTCTAGCACTGAATCCACATTATTCCCTGGACATCTTAATGGGTTAATTCTGATCCACCTTACAGGAGGTGTATCATTATCCAAATCATCTTGCTCAAACAATTCATTCAAGTTTTTCACTTTTAATTTCAACTTCAATTTAACTAGCTCAGCTTTTAATCTAGTCTTAAACTTCAACACATATGATTTAATTGGATGCTTACCCATTTGAATTCTTTTACTCTTGGATAACAATAGATCATGACACAACAATAACAGAGTCAATCTAGTGTATGCAGGTTTTCCTTTCTTCTTAGGAATCTCATCCAAGATACCAGATTTTTTCATAACACGTTCCAAATACGATTTATATTTCCAACACGAATCCAATACCGCATATATATGTTTAGGATTACTTTTAATCTTATAAACTTTACATGATTTCAATACTAAAGTCTGTAATGAACCAGAGATTCTACCCTTAGCGTCCTGTTGTTCCATGTATTCCAACACCCATGTTGCATCCCTATAGAAGTCCATCTTGCAATGATCACTTTACTGACTTACCACAATCCCATCAACTTGCTCATTATCCAACTCTTTTTATCACAAAGCTAGCAGCTCATCGCAATTGGAATCATCATCATAGTGCCCTGGAGCAAAAAAAAAATTAAAAATTTTCCAGTTTCGAGTAGGGCGTGAAAATTGGAAAGTTCCCTTTGCAGTTTCGTAAAAGTGTCAAACTTGAAACGTACAGATAGATAAATAAATAAGACAACAGGAAGGTATAGGATAAGCAACTAAGCTAGGAAACAGGAAACTGACAGGTGCGAGTATATTAGAAGAATGAGCACAATTGAAAGTGGCAATACAGCTACGAATGGTATCAAGCGAGAATTTGACTCGATTAAAACTGAAGAAAACAACAATGTCATGAAGAGACAAGTAATTGTTCCCGTAACGAAACCAAGAATACATTATACTCCATTGAGGACAGGGTTGTGTTATGACGTTAGAATGAGGTATCATGCTAAGATTTTCACTTCGTATTTCGAATATATTGATCCACACCCAGAGGATCCCAGAAGAATCTATCGTATTTATAAAATTTTGGCAGAGAATGGATTGATTAATGACCCGATGTTGAGTGGTGTTGATGAAATTGGGGACCTAATGTTGAAAATTCCAGTCAGAGAAGCTACAAGAGATGAAATTTTGGAGGTACATACCAAAGAACACCTAGATTTCCTAGAGAAGACAGAACAAATGTCGAGAGAAGAATTGTTAAAGGAGACTGAGAAAGGTGATTCCGTTTATTATAATAACGATTCTTTATCCAGTGCTAAATCCTCCTGTGGTGGTGCCATTGAAGCTTGTAAATCTGTTGTCGAAGGTAGAGTGAAAAACGCTTTGGCGGTGGTAAGACCACCTGGACATCATTCCGAACCTGAATCATCGGGTGGGTTTTGTTTATTTAGTAACGTGGCAGTTGCTGCCAAAAACATTTTGAAAAATTATCCTGAATCTGTACGTAGAATTATGATCCTGGATTGGGATATTCATCATGGTAATGGTACTCAAAAGGCATTCTATAATGACGATAGAGTATTATATGTTTCATTACATAGATTTGAATTAGGTAAATACTATCCTGGTACAGTGCATGGCCAGTATGATCAAACAGGTGAGGGAAAAGGTGAAGGTTTCAATTGTAATATTACTTGGCCCGTTGGTAATGTGGGTGATGCAGAATATATGTGGGCATTTGAACAAATTGTTATGCCAATGGGTCGTGAATTCCAACCTGATCTAGTCATTATTTCTTCTGGTTTTGATGCTGCCGATGGAGATACTATTGGTCAATGCCATGTTACACCAAGTTGTTATGGACACATGACACACATGCTAAAATCATTGGCTCGTGGTAATTTAGCAGTTATCCTTGAAGGTGGGTACAATTTGGATTCAATTGCTAAATCTGCCCTGGCGGTAGCCAAGATATTGATTGGCGAACCACCTGATGAGTTGCCTGAACCATCAATGGATCCTAAACCGGAAGCACTAGAGATGGTTGACAAAATTATTAGATTACAATCTAAATATTGGAAATGTTTTAAACGTAGATGCGGTAATGCAGGTTGTGACTTTAAGGAACCAATTACAGAAACAATTATTTCTAAAAATTTCCCATTGCAGACAGCTATCCGTCAACAACAATTACAAAATTTGTTGTTAGATAATTACAAATTTGTTACATTACCATTAGTGAACCAGAAACTTTCAGAGGATACAGTTTTCTGTTCTCAAAATGTCTATGATGCTTCAACTTTAATAATTATTGTTCATGATACACCTGATATTTGGGCTGCAAGAAATGTGATTACAGGTAATATTGAATCATCATCATCGATCATTGTCGATAGTGGTCTGTCATTTATTAAATGGGCTACTCAAAGGAAATATGGTGTCATTGATATAAATATTCCACAATCATTATTTGAACAAGATAATTATTCTGCGATGATTACTGCGCAAGAAGTTTTGTTATATCTATGGGATAACTATATTAAATTTTCAACAAACGTTCAAAAGATTGCATTTGTTGGTATTGGTGATGCAAGTTCAGGTGTCATACATTTAATGGGCCACAGAGATACAAGAAGTAACGTAAAAGCAATAATATCTTTTATCGGCAGTAAACAATTGAAACCATTAGTGCCACTTGTTGACGAATCTCTAACGGATTGGTATTTCAAGAATTCTTTAGTTTTCTCAGATAAGAATCATTCTTGTTGGGGAGATAATGAAAGTAAGAAACCACGTAAAAAATACGGTAGAGTATTGAGATGTAGTACAGATGGTATAAATAATATAGTAGAAGAAAGATTCGAGGAAGCAACCGATTTCATCCTTGATTCCTTTGAAGAATGGAGTGATGAAGAGTAGAAGAAGCATAATAACCCTCTGTCAGTAGACCTTTTCACGACCCTTATGACCATCAATATCACGAACTTATCTAATAATATGTAATACATAATATTTCATACACATAATTATAATAATTTTTACTAATTAATATTTATTTCATGCTTGTGATTAATTATATATGATGCAAATAGAACTTTTCTTTTTTTTTTACGTTTATACTTTATTAGCAATGGCGTTACCTGCTAAGAAAGATGGTTTTTTAGGTTTCTTCGGTTTTAATCTATCAGGTTTAACAGGTACAACAGGTTTTGTTTTCGTTTTCGGTGTTGTGTTCGTAGATGGTATGTGTTGTTTCCTTAGTGATTTGGCTTCTTCCTGTGTATTTCTTTTCACAATATTTTTACCTGATTGATTCAATTTATCCTTCATTTTCTGTCTCAACATTTCTTTAGTTTTTTTGTTCTGCAATTTTTGTTCTTCAGTTAATCTTGAAGGTTTCTCTTCTGATACCTGTGTCTCCTGTGGAGTACGCGCAGGTGGTGGTGCCGGTGGAGTATCCTTAATGGATACCTTTTCGAAGTTCTTGATACTTTGTGTAATCGATGGGCTAGTCATATAGTTGAGATCGCCCTCCGTACGATCAACAACATGATCATTATCATCATGATCTTCTTTGAGTTCATTTTCATCACCGAATAATGATTTTTTTTCATCAACCATCGATGATTCTAAAATTTCTTTATTGTCCTCATATTCTTTCTTTGAAGCCTCAATTGCATCCTTAATCTTCTTCTCTAATGCCAATTCATTCTTATGCGATTCACTAGTAGTTGATAAATCCAGTTGCTTACTGTATATTCTATTACTAATTTTTCTTCTTGGTGGTAAATTAATAGTTTTCAAAATTTCATCCTCATCACTTGAAGAGGTAGAAACTGCGGATAAAACAATTTCAGATGCAATATTAGGTTGTGATTTAGTTGGATGTAACTGTAACGGTTCATCTGTAGTCTGTACATTTTCATCAATGTATGAAGATGAAGTTTTTGATTTACGTATCATTTCCGATGGTAATGAATCTACGGTTCTAACCTGTGTTAATTTATTATTCAATTCACTTGATGATGGTGCATATGATTGTGATGTCGTGATTGGTTGCATCTGTTGCATTTGTGGTTGTACCATGAATTGTTGTGGTTGCATCTGCATTACCAGTTGTTGCTGCTGCTGTTGCTGTTGCAATAAATTTGGTGTATTTATACCTTGGGACATCATATTTAATTGCGACAAACTTGCAACATGTGAAAGTTGTCCGCCTATACTATTATTATCCATCGAATAGAAATCTATTATTGGACATGGTATACCTAATAATTGTGATGCACGTTCTGCGACCTGATAAACATTTGGTCTTTGTTGTGGATCAACTAAAAGCATCCATCTAATAAGGTTTTTGACATTTTCACTATATTGTGGATATTGTGGGAAATCATACCTTGAATAAAGTATCGCATTTTCACCACCTTTCTCAAATGGTGTAGTATAATAACATAATTTATATAATAATACACCAAGTGCCCAAATATCTGATTTTTCATCGATTGGGAGATGTCTATAAAGATCAATCATTTCTGGAGACCTATATTGTGCTGTTGTATTTTTCATTATATCATGCTGAACGTATGACATTTCCTGCTGTGTCACAGGAGGCCTAATGATACCAGATACAGATCCAAAATCACAAACTTTATATTGATTATCTGATGATATCAACACATTTTCAATTTTAAGATCACGATGAATTAATGGCGGACTTAAAGCATGCATCGCAGCAACACCTTGAGTGATTTGTAAAATAATATTCAGAACTTCGAATTCTTGTAATCTATTTTGTAATCGTGTATTCATAAAATCTATTAAACCTCCCTTTTCACAATATTCCATCAGCATGAAAACTTCATACGATCCATTATGGAAATGTGATTTAGCAGCATGTGAATCAATATACGAAACAACATGTGCATTGTTTCTCAATAATTTCATAGCTTCTACTTCAGCCCTCAGGACATTTAAGCTACCTTTATCTGGAACAATTACCCTTTTAACACATGCATAATTTTGATGAATATATTCATCAGGTTTAGATAATTGACAACTATAAATTTGTGCAAAACCACCACTTGTTAAATATTTGACGATTTGTATCGAATGTGATCCAACGGTTAATGTTGTACCTGGTTGATATTTATCTAATTCAGGTTGGTTCATATTGGATTGAATATAAAAAAAGGGGAACCTAGTTGATGGTCTTCTTAGGAAAATATCTCAGACTTGTTCCTTGTTCTATCACAAATTATAGGAATCTTTCGAACCGTTACCCTTTTCAAATCTCTTTACCAGATTTCAATTTACTTGCTTTCTTTAAATAACTTTACTTATTACATCTAGTATTAGCTGTTATATAAAATGAATCAATTTGAATTGTTTTCATAATAATTTCAACTATAGGGCACATTCTCTGCAACTGAATGAGGAAGTCAAAAATTAGACGATCAGTTTTTACAGAGGCGCATTCGCAGGAACTGAGAAAATATCGTAGAAGGTCAGGAGGAAGAAATATGTATGGCAAATATCGTTTCGGACGAAAAATATTCTTATGATAATATAAACATATTTCCGAAGTAATGATTCAAATGACGTTAATTTTCTGATTAGTTAATATTATTATAGTTATCGAACATCTCTACTGTGGCTTAGTGACAATGTAAGCCATTTCGTCCATATATGACAATCCTGGTATTAAATTGCACTCCTTTTATAAGTCTGTCTTAAAATGCGTATACATAAAGAAACATGTTGAGATATAATACTAGCCATGGAAGCTATGCTTAACTTCTTTTCAATATATTTACCGATGAATGAAACCTTTTTACTTACAAAATATAATTCTCAATAAGTAATTTAGATATTTGTTGGTGATAACAAAATGTAAGCATTCTAATGAATATTGTTCGAATTTGCTGGAGAAAAGAATTACGTGAAAAATATAAATTATGATAAGAATAAAAATATCTGTCAGTAAATAGCAACGCTCATTTAGGAAGAGACACCAGTCAAATTCAAATTGACACCTGTCAACTTTCTTTGGAAAAAGATGTAAATCCTTGTTAATTATGTTCAAGTGAAACAAGTGTATATAAGACAAACAACATGTAAAACTTCTAATTTACACGTTATTTATATAATTTGTTTGTAAATTAAATAAAACAGGAACTTAAGATATACTTTACAACCCACAAACATTCAATTCAATTATTTAGACATGAACTCTGAAACTTCAACTAACCAATCGGGCATTAAAATTCATTCTACTGAAGATAGAAAGGACATTAATGTTAATCTCAAATGTTCTACTTTCCAATAGAGGTCATTATATTGCTGTTGCTTATATAATATACTTTACTTTGAAAAGAATTAAACTATTTAATGGCTTTTATGGTTACTAAAACAATCTCTTTTAGTAACCATATATAAACTATGCATAGTGAACACCAAAAGTAAATTAAAAATCTTATCAAATATAAAATTCTGCTTTTAAGATACGTCAAAATTATCCTGTTAAAATATCTTCACACTAACTAGTAATGATATGCAAGAATATATTAATTAAAGTGAAATATTGGAGATATTGACTTTGAATAAATATAAAACTCTGTAGGTGAGTTTTTATTTATAGTACACATTTTAAAAAGTTTTTTAGAACAAATTAGATGTTAAGAATTTGAAAGAAATTAAAATAAAAAGTTTTTCAAACTGTAATATAGCTTTATTTAAATAATTAGATATTTGCAGAATTTTCCACAAATAAACAGGTCCCTTGGCCCAGTTGGTTAAGGCGTGGTGCTAATAACGCCAAGATCAGCGGTTCGATCCCGCTAGGGACCATTTATTTTTACGGTTTTTTACAATTATTGTAGTCGTAAGTTCGAAGCCACTTCGGGGGGGGGGGGGGGCTCAAATCACGATTAACATGAAATGGTAATGAATATTTGTAAATTTTGTAGTTACATTTGTAACATCTATTTTAGGTTTTTTATATTTTTATTGGGATAAAAATTTGAAGCACAATACTGGTTGAACTCTTTTTTAAAGAAAGAAAGAAACAAAATTAAGATAGGAGGCGATTCGTTTCTGAATTACCGACAAAATGTAAATTAATCGGAATTACAAAATAAAAAATTATTGCGATAAGATAAAGATTAGGGGTATAAAAAAAAATATTTAATAAATTTGTTTCGTTACTTTTCCTCGAGCCACAAAAACTGTTTCAAACGTAAACAGACACAAAGATTAGTTATTCTCGATTATGTATAGAAAATTATAAACGTTAATTTGAATCGAGTTACGCATGTTTAATATTCTTAACTTTATTTTTAAATAGAGTAGACTTTTAAGTGACTGTGACATCATTGTTAAATCACACATAATGTACATCAACGATGCGTAGCATAATTTCTTTTTCTCACTATTGGTTCGCCTCGAATTTCCCATAATTGTTTATTAAGGAAATGAAAATAACACAATATAAATGTACTGTTTACTAACCGTACCAGGTTTTGAGTGAAACTTCTGTTTCTTGAAAGAAGAAGATTTTCCGATGGTGTAGTGGCGTTACTAGTGGATACGAAAGAGTCCTACGATACTTACAGCAATAGACAAATAAAATACGTAACCCCCAAATTTGTTTAACAAAGAAAAGTGTAAAAGCCACACCTCTTTTTTTTTAATATCGATTCGAGACTTCCAAAAAAATAACACATTTAGTTCTTTTATTCGAAAAAATGGAAATGATACTTACAATATTAAAGGAGTGATGTCAATAATATCTTCGTTGACTTCGATGCACTTTTCATTTTTTGAGGGTTATCTGAAAAGGAATAATTAACCGAACTAATAATAATAATAACAACAATAATTTACACCACAAATTTAACCAAAGAAACTAATTAGGAACAATGTGTCCATTTTTTCTCGAGATTGATTCATTACTGCGCACGGCTACAGTCAAAATTGCCTACAAGCAAATTATTCCACATTAATTTTAATTCATTTTTTTTGTCTCTATTGTTCTCTGATAATCACAGTTATCTCTTTATAAAGAGATAACGATACACACACGTTTTAATAATTGTTACTTATCTAATATATAGCAATACTGTTACTATTAATCTTCGTTATGGAGAACATGTCCTGAAAAAGAAAATAAACAGAACCTAACCTTGTCAAACAGAGTCACCTATTTTGTATGTACAGAAAATTAAGTAATCCTTACATTTACACCTTTTATGAACATACAGTTAAACACTATCTATGTGTAATCTTCCGTAGGACATTTTATTATCAGTTTCATTGCAATTTATTATTCCTTTGTTAACCTTTTAGATCGAACAGATCCATCCCTATCTAACTAATTGGAATATTTACAACTTGGAAACAACAAATTTAATTGTTTAATTAGATAACTTTTTCTTTGCACGTTTCCTTAACGAAAATATATCCGGAGTTTGTTAGTATTCTTCCTCAATTAATTTGATACCCCTCTTTCTGCGTACTGCACCAACTCTTCTTTCTTTTGTTTCTCTTGCTTTCTCCCTAGGCGCTACTACTATATATCTCAACAACTCTTAGGGACGCACAGACGCTGACGCATGCGTGCAAGCTGTACAGTAAACACCGTAGAAGGAATGGAACAGCTATATATGTCGTTCAATGACGACAGAATTTTATTAATAGCAATGCAGAAAAAAAGTAAAAAAAAAGTGACGTAAAACCATTGGAGACAGAGACATAAAAACGATGCAGAAAGACAGAAAAAAAGGTAATATAGATAAAATATAAAAATTTTGTACCATCGACAAAGGGATCTTAACGGATAAAAGAAAATAAAATCGCCTTCACTTTCCTTAAAATGAACGTTCGGAAGGCTTTCTAGACCTCCTTACTACTTTCAAACAATATATCAGTTTTAGGGTAATTTCCAGTTTCTTCACTACCTTTTGAAGAAATTAACTTCTCCATTTGCAGAATGTAAGGAACAGTTCTTTTTCCCAATTAGTTGTCAGTACCTCCCCCTCCTCTTCTTACCAAAAGAAACAAACAAACACACTTTAGTGTCCCCTAAAAAAATATTCATAATATCGGATTCTACTGTCATTTTTAGTCAGTTATAAAAACAAATTTAAAGTTATTCTTCCTTCTTTTCTTACCCAAACAGAGTTATTCTGAAATGTAGTATAATTTTAATTAAAAAATATGTCAGAAATGACCGCATAATAAGGAACAATCTGTAATTTTTTAATTAAATTTTATTAGAAGATCTTCAGTAGTTTCTTTTTTTTCTTGTGTGGGACTTTCATGTCATCATTTTCATATACGTACTCCAATTATTGATACACAGGGATAAATTCTTTTGTAAATATGGCTATTACACAAAATTAAAATGATATAATATAAGATTTATTTTATTAGCTAAAAAATGGTTACATGATAGAAATAAGAAAGAAGAAAAAAAGATAAGTAACAACATATGTACGTACGTACAAGAATAAATTGAATCTCAGATATATAAATATAAAAGGGTAAAAATAAAAGCCAAACTAAAGGGAAGGAAAAAAGAATAAGAATAGGAATAAGGAAGTAAATATTATCCCTTAATACATACAAATATATTGTTGATTCGAATTAAGACAAGACACGTTTTTGCAATATTTTAAAGAACTACAACAATTCAATAGTTCAAGTATATAATTTTACCTTTACTTGAATTACTGAAAATTAAATTAAATCATTTTTTTTCAATTTAAGGGAAGAAGTGGGTAAAATATATCACAATTTTCATTTATATAAAGGACCAGCCCTTAATTAAAATATTTTAGAAATTTATTAGATCTTTTAATCTTTTTTTCTGTTATTTGTTTCAATTACATTTTTCAAATAACGCAGGATCTTATAGTTTGTTTCTTTTCAGATAATAGAAATTTCAATTCGATAATTATAATCTGTTATTAATAAACCTAATTAATCATGGAGGAAAAATCTACAAAATATCCAATTTTTAATATTGACATTAACGATATTAAATTATCAAGTTCTCCACAAGATGATTATCAAAGATTATTTTTTGCAACCTTGTTTGAAAAATTTTATCAAAATTCTGATTCAAATTTATCATTAAATGATTTATTTAATCAACAGTTAAGATTTAAACCAAATATTTATAAATCTTCATTAGCTAAAAATTTTGAATGTCCAGAATATTTAACAGAAGTTGCTCATATGAAATATTTAAAACAGAAAAATATTGATAAAAAAAATGCAGAAATTGCAACTGCTGAAAAATTAGCTGCCAAATTATTAGAAGATCCTGATTATAAACATAAACCACAGAAAAGAAAATCCATTGTTAAAAAGGATAAAGGTAATGAAAATTTAAAATGTTTTGAATATAAATTACCAGATTTAAAAATTTATTTAAATGATTCAAGTAATGAATATGTTAATAAGAATGCAGAGCATGTAAAATCAGAAGATATCAATACTACATCTGAACATAAATTTGAAATCACCCAGGAAACTTTGAATAAAATTCCTAACAATATTCGAGAAAATCTAGGGATTAATGACGTTAATTGCAAAAAACGTTTATTAGATGCTAACGTTGCTTATGATAATACTCCATTACGTAAGAATGATTCTGGTACTACTACTACTACAGATGATGACAACTCACAAGAAAGTTCAGTAACAACTGAAGATGGTAATATTGTTGTTAATACATTAACTAAAAATCAACAATTTAAAGTTACTAAAATTTATCATAATGATGCTTCAAATAATAAATTAATTAGTAAAAATAATACTGTCTTATGGGAGCATGATACAGGTTTTGTATTTTTAACTGGTATTTGGAGACTTTATCAAGATATCATCAGAGGTTTAATTCTTTGTCAAAGACGTGATGCCTCAAAGGAAGAAAATATTGCCATCAGAGATAAATGTATTCGTGAATATGACTATATTTCTTCTTTTGCATTTTATGAATCTATAAGTTTAGATGCTAATGATTCTTCATTTATTAAGAACTATTTTAAAGATCAAGATCAAAATGGTAGAACAAGAAAAAGACGTTCTGTTACCAATCAAAATAGTAGTTATTTAGCTAATATTGGTATTCATGGTAGTCGTCCACAGAAAAATTCTAATTCAAATTCTAATGGCAATAATACTGGTAGCAATGATATTAGTTATTCCGATTTACATTGGAATGAAATATCCGATCAATTATGTGAACTGGTTCGTAATGATTTTAAAGATCACTTAATTAATGAACAACATATTCCAATCGATCATATTAACGTTGATGGTAAAAATATTAACGATTTGGGTAAAAGAATTCGTGGTGGTTTCATAAAGATCCAAGGTACTTGGCAACCAATGAGAGTAGCAAAAAGAATGTGTTATAGGTTTTGTTACCCAATCAGATACTTGCTAATCCCTGTATTTGGCCCTGATTTTGTTGAAGAATGTGAAAAATGGTACAAAGCTATTGAACAACAAGCTAAATTAATGATGGATGAAAGGAAAAGAACCGGACTAATGGGACCATTACGTTCAAAGAGGTCTGGAAGAAGAAATTCTCCGAAGACTTCAAATACATCATCGCCAAAGACTAAGAGAAAGATATCAATTACTGCTGGTGTCGAACCTACAAACAAGAAACCGACTCTAAGAAATCCATTCTCTGATAACGGTACTATAGCAACTTCACCAGAAGAGATCATTAGTCCAGAAACCGTTTCACAAGGTAGTCCCGGCTCTGTTGTTGATAAAAATAATTTACCAAAGGTGTATATCTCAAATACAAGACAAAGAGGTATTCAGTCATTACCTTCTATAAAAGGAATCATGGATAGTATATCAGATTACCCACCTCAGATTGGTCATATTCCACCAGGACAATTTTTTGTTCGTGGTAGAAATTCTGTACCAAATGTCCATTTTGCACCATATGATCATGTATCGTACTATCAAACTCAACCAATCGGTCCATTAACAATAAATCAGCAACAACCAAATTATTTACCGCCACCTTTAGATCAAAGCGCAATGGTTGATCCAGGAAGAAGATTATCCTTCGAAAACATTAGAACTCCGTTACCTACAGATAGATATAATCTAAATAAACCGACTACCACTTCACATACTAGTGGTAATAATAGTCAAAGGAATAGCTATCATGCTAGTTCTTTAGGTACTCCTAAGACACCTGATGTTAACGTTTTATCAGCAGCAGCGAACCTTTATAATACCGGAGGTCATAGATATGCTTATCCACCTACTGTAAGAGTCACACAGCATGATCAGAATAAAATGTATGATTTCGCACCAAATACACATATTTCATATATTGGAACCCCAAAGTTATCTAATATTTCTCGTACTGTTCCACATAGTGCTGACCAAGGTGGAACCAGTTCAATTCCTCGTAGTTATAACAGAACTCAGTTACCAAGATTGGTTCAACCTTATTCAAATGGCCAGCAATATCAGAATACATCATATAGTCCTCAAGGACAAGTGCAAGTACAATATCAACAACCACAATTGAGAGTTTCGCCATCACAACAACAACAACAACAACAACAACAGCAACAACGTTTTCAACCACCACAGATTCAAATGGCTCGTTATTATCAACAGGTACCACAATACCAACAATTACCTTCACAACAACGACAACAACAAAATCAAGGTCTGCAACAACAGCAATCTCCGCAATATGGACAATATTACCATTATTTACAGACTAATCATATGAAATTCCAGCAACAGTAACTACGACTTTAGATTGTACTTATATAGTCAATCGTAACACTTTTAATATTCATTGACATTTCAATTTTTCTTTTTAGTTTCATTTAATAATATTCACATCCTTTTAAAGACTTTTCTTTCAACTTTAATACTGTAAAATATCATTTGTTAATAATATTCCCATGAACATTCATAATTTATATATAATAATCATAACATAAATAATTTCTTATTACCACTTATTTTTAATTATTAATACAATAATATTCTTCTAGTAAACCATTTTAAAAGTCACGATCTTATGAGCCTTCAATGAAAGTGTTCTTTACTATGTTATTCATCTTGAATATTATTGTTTAGTGAAATTTTCCTGATAACTTTTGTATGGTGAAAATTTTTAGTATGCGTATAAAATTAATTCAGTAATAGTGTTAAAATAGAACTTATCCATCTTCCCAACCAGAAACACCCAGGGTTTAAAGATACAATCATTACATCTCTAGGACAAAATTTTAAATACAAAGATAATAAATCGAATTTCTCAAAAATGGCAGGTTATCAATTGATTAATAATGTCAATTTCGGTAATAATAATTGGTGTATGGGATTACAACCACTATATCAATGTGGTCTTCTAACCTCATTAAGCAACGGTGATATACATCTATTAGATTGGAAAACGAATCAAACTATAACGAAAATTACAAGTGGTAATGTACCAATTAACAAAATCAAAGTTATTAATAGTGATTTTCATAATGAATCATTATTTGCAACTGCATCGTTAGAAGCTGTGAAGATATTTGATATCAGAAGTAAAGGCCAAATTGCTTCAATTAATAACGATAAAGGGTCCCCTTTCTTATCATTGGATTCCAGAGACGGTAGACTAGCTTGTGGTACGGAGTTAAGTGGGGTCGATGCAGAGTTATACATATACGACGTTAGAGATTTTACCAATCCAATAAGAGCCCTTGTGGACTCTCATCATGATGATATTACCGATGTAAAATTCCATCCATCCGATAAGAACTTGTTGTTAAGTGGATCCACTGATGGTTATACAAATATTTATGATTTAACTCAAGAAGAAGAGGATGATGCTCTGCATCAAGTCATAAATTATGCATCGATTCATTCTTGTGGGTGGATATCTCCAAGAAGAATATATACATTGTCACACATGGAAACATTTGCAATCAGTGAACTGAATGATAAATCTGAGGAGTTGAAAGAGCCACAACCTTTAGATTTTGGTGATATCAGAGAAAAATGGGATTGCAATTATGTTATTGATATATACCCTGGTTATATTGCCACAGGAAAATCTGAGGAAAGCAGAGGAAGCATGAATATTATCCCACTGATGGGCGAGATTCCACAATTGGATTCAATTGTCAGAATTGACAATGCTCATGGAGATGATGTCATTAGAGATGTATTCATTCCACCACAACAAGCTGAGATGATGTATTCATGTGGTGAAGACGGTTATGTAAAATGCTGGAAGAGTGATACTGGTTCGCTAACAATACCCGAGGGATTTTGGAACTATTCACAGAAGTTTGATGTCTTCGATAATGATAAAGAGATGATGATGGATATGAACGAATCCGAACCATCTTTCGAGAAGAAATCTCACAAGAAACGTAGTAAGAAATCCAAAAAGAGCAAGAACAAGAAACATAAACATGCAACTCGTTACACTCCATACTAAGTTGATTCGTACAACAATATATAGCGTGATAATCAATATAAAAGATCACCTAACCTATATACATCTTGAATAATTATGGATGAAATATTCACGAACATATGTCACCAAATAGCATAACCTTTCCGAGCAGTACTCGGACAAATTGTTTTTTTTCTTTTTCTTCAAATACACTTTTGTTCAGTAAACAAATAAACATCAGGAATGCATTTACACGTAACATCGCCAGGTATGACATCTTGCTTGTACTCGATATATAGGAATCAAATGCATACATATATATAATACGATGAATGCAAAATAGATCGAAAATAAGAAAACATACAAACACACAGCCATATACATAAGAAATGAGTAGTGTGGTTAATAAAGGTGGTACGCGTTTCGCACCAAAGATTAGACAACGTAGAACAGCTACATCTGTTCCACCTGTTGTAAATGTACCAACATCAAAGCCTATCATAAGCAAGGATATAAATGTAGGGGCGAAGGAGACAATATTCACAGATGTTGCAGATGAAGCTGCAACACAAGTTGCTACGCAACCATCAACGAAAGATTTAGAGGACAATGAAGACCCACTGTCCAAAGCATCGTATGACGTAGACCATAAGAATATCTTAACGAAAGCTAAAGATGATATGAATGATAATGCAGCAACACAAGTTGAAAATAATGATAATGATAAACAGGAATCAACCTCGTTGTTAGGCCTTTCAGGGAAACCACAAAGAAGATTCAGTAGATTACCATCCTTGAGTGGCAATATGGGCAGTCAGTTATTAAAACCTACTTCATCTGCACATAATAATTCTAATAGAAGACTATCGACAATAGCGAAGGCGGTTAAAAGGAAAAATGTCAGCATGAATAAATTATTGTCTGAAAATGAAGATGATGCTACGTTGAATGCAATTAAAAAAAGAAGATTATCAAGAACTGCTCCACCAGCAACTCGAAAAGGCAGAAATGCTAAAAAGATTAGCGTCGTCTCAAAAATTGCAGTACCTATGGAATCTACATCTGATGATGATGAAGCTAATGAGAAAAAAGATAATTCAAACGAGGATACTACTACGGACCTTGTTCCAAATGATGGTGAATATTTTGAAACCTACTTCGTAAGAAGTTTAGAAGAAGTCCCATCTGATGTAACAATAACGGATTCTGCACGTTATTTAGTCGATGATGAAAACTTTACAATGGATCAACTATGTGGAAGAACATTACCAATTGGTCAAATATCTGAAAATTACGATAAAGCAAGAAAGGCAGAGAAACAGAGATTAATTAAGAGGAAAGAACGTCGTACTTTAAGGAAACGAGCTAAAGAAGAATTTAGATCTTTAAAGTCTTTAAATAAAGAGGAAGAAGAATTAGAAAGAGAAGAGAGGAAGAAAAATAGAGAAAAATTATTGAACGCTGATATTCCTGAATCAGGACCTCCAAGAGGTCAACAAATGCAATTAAAGATTGGCGCAGATGGTAAAATGATATTAGATGAAGAATCTACTGTTGTTGATAGACATAAAAATGCAAACTTAGAGAATGCTCAAAAGGAGAAAGTGGATGAAAATCCTTTTGAAAATCTATATAATAATGCCTCTTATGGTAAAGCACAATATTCTGATCCTTGGAAATTAGATGAAGTTATTAAACTTTATAAAGCATTAGCAATGTGGGGGACCGATTTCAATTTAATATCTCAGATGTTCCCGTATAGAACAAGGCGACAAGTAAAAGCGAAATTCAGTAATGAAGAAAGAAAACATCCGATAATGATAGAGCTTGCGTTACGTGCAAAATTGCCCGCAAGTTTCGACTCTTATTGTGCTGATATACGGAAAGAACTTGGTACAATTGATGATTTCAACAAGAAGGTGGAACAGCTACAAGTCGATCACGAAAAGAACATCCAAGAGATTGAAAAGGCAAAAGAAAGCGCTAAGTTAGAAGATATGAATAACCAAAAGGAAGGTGATCTGGATAAGAAATCATCTGGTGGTTTCAGACAAAAATATCTAAATACTTACAGAAAATCAGAAGTTGTTTTAGGTACCATTGACGATGTGAAGAAACTGAGAAAGATCAATGATGAATCAATTAAGGAAGAAGGTGAACATGAGGAAAAGGAAGATGATAACGAAGAAGAACATGAGGAAGAAACAGGAATTGATGATGAGAAAAAGGATGATGACGAAAGGAAAGAGGAAGACTACGACAGAATTGAAAAAGGAACCGAAGAAACAATCGAAGAGAAAACTTCAGAGAATGACTAATTGTAGTTTTATTACAAAAGGAGACATAATTACGCATACTTGGATCACTTAGATAGAAGAGTTCAATATCACAAAGAGTTAGCGTACTGCCACTTTCGGGGAACGTGCTCCCGAAGAATTACATAATAGCACCTACAATGACCATATTGTTTCAGTTTCTTCGAATCCGCAAATAAGGATCACTATTTAATAGTACATTATTATATAATCTTCAAGTAATAATATTTCGTTGTAATTTCAAAATTGAGACTATCTTTTTCATTTGGTGTCGTCTATCACAAGGCTTGAAAACGAAAAGTTTCAGATATTCACTTTAAGGCGAAGAAAAAAAATATATAGAATGAGATCATTAAAATGAACAGATCGAAACTATAACTACTATCAACGAACAGTTAAAGAAGCTTTGCAACCCATTATATATATATATACTATAATTTGCTGATTGAGAAAAGTTATTGATAATCTCAGATAAATATATAACCATGGTTCAAGAGGACCTTTCAACAATATTTTCAGAGAAACGAAAAAAATATACTATCGAAATAGAACGTGAAAGAAATGACAATTACGTTCGTGTCACAATCACACCTAATGGACTCCGAAAGAAACAACTGGTCAATTGTGTATTAATGATATTATTTAACAGTTGGATTTCAATGGCCAGATACAATCTATATTTTGAAAATTTTGGAAAATATAGTCCCTTGGTCAGATTATTGATCTTTTTTATTAGTTGCAGCATATTAAAAAATCCAACTGTGGAAACCTTGATGATATTTAAAAATTATGGTCTACAGACATTAGAAAGCAATGGTTACAGTATATTACCAAATCGTCTTAATAAAATAATCAGTACACCAAAGTCTATTTTTGTTCCTAGAGATACTATCGTGGATGTTATAATAAATGAAGCATTTGTAAGAGAATGCCAAGTTATTTTTTATTTGGCTGTAATTGTAAAAGGTGAGGATAAATTAAAACTATTGTTTGCAAAAAATAGACCAAGATTGGCCGATCAGAGGGTAATATACAATATTTCAAGAAGCTGCCTCTATTCCAAAAAAGTACCAGACACTGTGGAATCGCAACTGTAGTTTAATATTATCGACTCGGGACACGAAGTAGAAATATGAACATTTTCAATATATTTTATATGCTTTATAAAGATATGTGATATAATTATGTTATAATAGATATTCAATATGCATTTTTTTATGTGACTGCAACGCCGTACATTTTACTCACGAATAAAAATATGAAACAATATTTGACTTTACAGTTACTGTTTTAATATTTTCTGAGCGTTAGATCTACTTCTTACAGCATCAAGGAAAGAAGAATAAGACCAGCTTAAATCCTTTGCTCCCTGAATGAAGCCTGTATATTTATTGAATTGTTCACTCATTTCACCTTCATGACTCATATGTGTTCTAACAACATCAAGGAAAGAATCACCATATTTGAAAATGTTATTCAATGTCATGTTAAATGCCAAAGAATTATAAGGTATGGTTACTGTTAAATCGTCATCCCAATACCCCTTGCCTTGCTTACTGAAGAATAATTTCCAGAATTTTATTTTCCAGAGATTGATAACGATTGGTTTCTTTTCTGTATGATATCTCTCTACTAATCTATACATCAATTCAGCTGCCGTTGATGTAGAAATAAACCATGGATTCCCTTCACTTGTCTGGATGCCATCATATATGTCTTCAGGATATCTTCCCAATGCGATACCCATGCTGGCTGGGATTTTGGGATGATTTATTGGATATATGACAGACATACTTTTTATCAGGGAATACAATGTATTCAGTACACCAGAGTCGTCAACATCAAATGGTATTGTATATTTCATTGAATCTGCAGAAGGATGAGAAATGATTGAACCAAGTATAATGGCAATATCGATACCAGATCTTGATTTCAATAGATTTGGTGATTCTACTAAATATCCCTTTTGAGTATTGATAAAATTATCATTTAATAATAAAAATTCCAATAGTTCATTATATGTGTCTTTCATACTACTAAACAGCCTGTTGTCATTACGTGGATAATTTCCATATTCTTCCCTGAAAGTATTCCATTTATCAATTGATATCCTCAGAGCATAAAATTGAACAATGGTTGTGAAAAAATGACGATCAGTAATCTCTTCCCAAAGATCAAAACAACTCTCTTTATAATTCAAGACTATAAATTGCAGGTCGTAATAGACGAAGTTTGAAAGTAGATCTGATTCATCTTCAAAATTATAGTTGTGATGAGGTCCAATAAGTTCCTTAACTTTTAAACTGCGAGATGCTAGTAAATCCAGATAATTTAGAACAGTTATAATTCTAAGTGCTGGTCCATCGTTTTGTGGTCTACCCCAGTTTTCATTAAATGCACTGCTATCAATGTTGTATTTGGGTTCTGCCAAACCTTTATATTTATCCTCGATACTGAAGTTACCAGACCAATTATTTAACCGTTGTAAAAATATGGAATTATTAAAATATTGAAACATGATGTCATGTATTATTGAATTTTCCGAATTACCATATTCTTTGTAATCCCAAACTAATGTATTAAGTGTCATTGCACTATCTCTTGTCCATTGGAAATAATAGTTCGGAAACTCACGACTTGGTGACGCAGTTACCACACCTAATGGGATATTTTGATCATTCCAATCTTTTTCGTTGTTCGAATATTTGATATTTTGTAAAATTTTCATTCTTGCAATGCTTGTTTCTTTCTCTATCCATTGATTGAATTGATATGGATCAATCAATGAAGGCTGAATAGATTTTAAATAGATTCTATCTTGTAAGTGTATATCACTAACCGTGAGGTTTACAACATTGTGTCTAATTATAGTATCTGGGCTGTCATTATTTGGATCTTCAATATTAATGTATTGTTGCTTAATAAATAATGCAATTAGTAATACAAATGTCAATGACAATGACATATAATATCTCAGCCTACCTTGTGACGGACTGTAGGTGGGAAGCTGGATAATAGGTTCAATTCTTATTGTACGCCCATTTGGACTTTGAATAGTAGGATGATCCATAGTCGTTTTAGAGTTGTGTAATTTAACTGAATATTTTGAATTCTGGATTTGTAGGAATTTTAATTCACCTTTTATGTTATATGAATATATTATTACGCAGCAATGGTCTGATCCCTGTTTATACAGAAATTTCAGTGTTGTGATATTTTATAAATGTCTTTTGTGTGAAGCTTAAATATTAGCCCACCTTGTCTGATTCCTGGTGTAACCTTAAAGTAATTTGAGAATTTAATTTGTGACACTTTTACAATGGACCTGTCTTTTTTCTTTTTCTTTTTTATTTTTTTTTTGAGTGTCAAGTACCAAATGGTTGACTCTGCAAAAAAAGAAATAACAGGAATGTCTTTATCGATTTCATCAAATTGGGTATTAATCTTCTGAAAATGCGTCTGTTACAATGGACGAAATACTAAGTTCTATTTTGGTTTGCTTTGACGTATTTAATATTCAGGGGATTGATCGTGATATGTTATTTTGTTACAGTTTCTGTTCGGATTGTATAAACCCCGAATACAAACCCTAATTCGAGATATCAATTTGATAATACCATATTCCAGGATTTGGAATCACGAAGTGATAACTGGTTATATTATTTAATATGCTCACTTCTTCAAGTTGTAAAACACTTACGTAGGTGATAGTTACTAATTTTATTTGATCGATCATATTTTCTGTGATGAAGGCTTATCCTATATAAATAATAGCACACTTTTTCTTTAATTTAGAGTTATTCGTGAGGAATTATTAGACTTTTTCGGAACCCATAACAACTCTCAATGGTTTGTATGCTATATTGACTTTTATAATGGGGATCGTTGAACAATCATTTTATTAATCATGCAAGATGAAGGTACAAAGGAATTCGTAGTACCGTATACCAGTGAGTATGCATGCCTACGGTCAAATGATACGGACCATCTGAAGAACTTTTTTGTTTCCAGATGAAAAATCAAGTGTATTTACCATCTAGACGACCAACAAGAAATGAAAACTCATGTTACCGTCTTTACTATGTCTCTTGATGACATTTTACCTCTATCTTTGAGGAGATATACGACCCTGAATATGTACGACTATCAGTTGACCCTACTCAAGATGTGCTGATGTTATCGGCAGGGAACACGATTAAATACATTAGTACATATGGTATTAGATGATTGGAAAAGAAAACTGGTTTTACCAACTAGAAAATCTAAATATCTTAGGTATCCTCTTTTCTCGAATACGTATGGAATGTTTAATATATATTTATCTGTGATGGGAGGTAGGAGAGCCAATCGATATTCTTGAACCAATGAAAATAATATTAAAACATATAAAATTAGTAATAGACCACCAAAATGGGCTTTGATGACCTATTTTAACGGTCTTTATAACAGTATAGACATGATGACTTAATACTGAACGTATTAAAAGACACACGTCACCGAAAAATCTAAAAAAATTTAACATAAGCTGGTTCATTCCTCTGTTTATCCTAGGGTTATCCCGCTTTTCTAACCCTCGACAGTCAGACTACCAAGAAGTGTTATACTTTCAATGACGTATTTTCATTTCTCCAAGATCGGATTGTAAAGTTTTAACGATTTCCTTCCCCGCTACGGTGATATAATATTCTTTTCACCTGTTTAAAGTGTTTGATTTTCGTTTATCATTTCTTTAAGATACATCAGTGTTCCAAATGGTCATGCGATAAGAAATATTTATCCATTTATCGATTAGTTCATTTAACCAGTTTTCTGATTAACAACCTAGAACACACATCAAACTCATGTCCCTTTCTTAATACTCTCACTTGGCCTCTAGTTCTGGTCGTTCTTGGTATCGCTGATCTAATGCATATGAGTAAGTACGTGCAATGAGCGTAATATCCTTCCATGTGTTCTCTAAATCTCTTACATCACGCAATATATCAGTACTAAATGGTTCGTATGCACGCACTATAAGTATTCGCAAAATGATGTCTTTGTTGAAGTATTCTCTTGGGATGGTTTTGGCGATTCTTGAGCTGCGTTTCCTGTGGAATGTAATTTTGTTAGTTCCGATAGTGCACCGTAAAGTGGGTTACCTCCTTGAGATCTTGAAACTACTTCTCTTAAATCTGCTGGCGAGTTAATTTTGGTACGGTTGTCCCTGAATGCTCCTAATATACGACCACTTAAATGTCTTCTTGCTAGTTCCAGTTTATTTTCATCACTAAACGTCTTCTCGTAATTGTCTGTGATATTCTCAATGTATTCGATCCAACGTTCTGAACCGTTCGCTGGATGAAGGAAATCTGTATCGTCATATGTTTCTAGGTTTGTCTCCACAATAGGTAATTCATCATGAAATTCTTTATACTTCCTCCCATTATTCCCCTTCATTGTCGAAATTGTGTACTCTGTTTTAATGTTATTGAAATGCGGTTGTTTCATATGTTGCTCTACCAATATTCTAATCACATCACTATTCTCTGCAGATATTGGTGCCTCTCAATTATCTACAGAAGAGGACCCTAATGATGGGTGGTTGTAGCAGTATTATCAATAGTGTTGATAATGGGAATAAATTCCTCAATTTTGGTGATTGCTATTCTGTTCTCAATGGGTAGACTCATATTTCTCCATGTCCTCGATTATCCTGCTTAAAAGTATGCTGTACAATGGGTGATTTTCTATTAACTATAATATAGTTCCATTCAGTTCTCTTTTTAATATGGAGAGCGCTTTCTTTATCCTCGTGCTATCTTTCTCTTTCTAACCTCATGGAGTCTCCTAATTATTAAATGATTTTATTTCTTTATTACTATATCACGGATTTCTCAATTAAACCTCTTTAATTTATCTATTATAAAAATAAGAGCTTGATTCTTTCTATCTTGACCACTCGATCATACAATCTATGATCCTTTTGTTGACCACTGTAGTAACTCAATCTACCATTGTTTCCAGGGCGTAAGTTCAATCAAAGACAAAAAATATAAATTCTAAATTTCATATACTGGGTGCCTGGGTTTTCCTACCAAGTAGGTAGTTAAAAATTGCTTTCACTCGGAGTTGAACCGAGGATCTCCACATTACTAGTGTGGCGCCTTACCAACTTGGCCATAAAAGCTACTAATTTACGTTTTCAGGCACACAATTAGGTATCTTAAATTATTTGATATATGAAATTCAGCTGTATTGTTTTGCTAGAATATTCTTAATTATAAGTACTTAATTTAATTGTGTTGAGACTACAAAGATATGGTGTTCTTTCTGGTCGTCTTAACTAATGGTATTAAGTACGTATTATTGTCAGAAAATAGCAACTCTCGTTTAGGAAGAGACAACTGTCGTTTAAGAAAATGACACCTGTGTATTGTTTTAGAACTATTTATGAAGTCCAAACATACAGTTGATATTACCCGGGACGAAGTGTGTCGGAGTATGCCCGCTCGAGACAAACAATGTGTCACTATCTAAAGAAAA
>JAXQGP010000139.1:0-37328 GCA_037040125.1 Kazachstania sp. M6911
GAGAGCTCAGCCATAGGGATGATACGTGTAATGGATGTTCCAAAAATAGCTGTTCACAAAAGTCATCTGGTTGAGATGTACATCTCTGCTGTTGTTTATCTAAATCCGCTTTCAATGCGACAAAGACGATAGGGATAGATTTGATATACTTACTATATTTCTTAAATATATCTGCAATATAAGAAAACGATTCTGGATCACTAGAATCGTACGTTAAACATATCACATCACATTCTTTTAATTTCTTCTTGTCCGTTAGCATTTTCGTCTCATCTAATTCATTAAATTCTTGTAAAATTAAATAGTATTGTTTACCACCTTTTAATTCTAAACTATTAACGGCTACCCGAGGTTTCGTTGTTGGGGTATATAAACTGGAATACATTCTACCTAAAAATGAATCGAGCAGCGATGTTTTCCCACACTTTTGTTTTCCAATAATAACACAACTGAAGACTTTCCTATCTGTAACTTTTGTTCTGTAGAACTTTCCAGCTCTCCTTCTAAATCTCCTAGCTTTCGTGATTTGTAGTGCCATTCTTGTATCACCCTCATATCCAAACCATATCAAATATTCAGTGGTAATTGAATAGTCTAAGAATGTGGTCATACTCCATTGAGCTAGCCATCCTTGTAAAGTAATATAGCCTCTGTTGTTTACTACTGTAGACATTGGGAAATCTGTCTGAGACCACAATTTTGGAAGTCCTGGTGTACATTTAAACATAGCTGCGAGTTCTCCATCACTCAATCCCCCATCATTGTCTTTATCAAATTTCAGAAATAAATCAACCAAAAATCTATAACCTTTTGGACTTAACTCTACACTAGATGTGTCAGAGATACTGAACTTCGGATGTAAAATTGTATCATCTAAGGATAATGAATCAGTATACCTAAATTCACGTAACATCCCCCAAATAGTTTCATGTCTACCTTTCTCAGCGTAAATTTTGTTCAACATCAAGAATCCTTCTTTGGTAATCCCTTTACCTCCGACATAGTACGGATTATCATATACGGCTCCAGGTCGTTTGAGTTCCAGAAGAGTATCTTTGATGAATTCCAGTTCATTTATATCAATGCTTTTCCCGAAACATTTCTTTTGTAAAGCAAGCATTTCTTCGTTATTCAGGTAATTATCCTGGTCATTATCACTTAGTAGGAATATTCTCTCTAGTGCCTCTCTTGCTAAAGGTTTCAATTGACCTAACCTTGCGTCAAATAACGGTACAATCGGGTATGTTATAGCTCTCTGACACAAATAGAATGCCTGATTAATATTATATTTAGTTAGTGCACTTGCCTTAATACATGTATCTACTTCCTTGAATTCCATCAATATTGGAATAAATTCCTCATCTTCAATTTTTGTATCGAAGGTCAAACTAGATTGATCATCAACGTTATACGTGCTGTCATATCTGTCACACTTGTTCTTGCAAATTATTACAGGTATATTTAGCCCTAGTGACCTGAAAAGCATCATCCAGTATAGTGATATTTTTTCATATGATTCATGGTCAGAGTAGACTAACCAGATGACATCGGCTGATTTCAATTGTAGATGCAACTGCGTTATATCATCATTGTTCGTATCTATTAGGATCGTACTCTTTGGTGAATATGGATTGGAAGAAAAGTCTCTATTTATCGTAACTGGTGGTAAAACGTCTTGAAGATTTGGAATAAATCTATCTTTCATCAATGTGACAATAAGACTAGTTTTCCCAACCTTATCGTCACCGCATACAACGACTTTCACCGTACCTTTCGTCATAGGTGATTTATCTTTGATTGTATAACCGTTTGTAGTTGGAGAAATTGGTTTCTTTATAAATATCAGGTTTGTAGGATGCTTATTCTCGAATGATTCCCTTTATTTATCAAATAGTCAATGTTTACCAATTGCCGTTCTTCTTGAATTAATCCGGTCTTGCGCATCCCGGCGCTGTCAATTATTTCGGTTACTGCTTGTTGAAGTTTAAAACAACTTACATGGCAGGTAACGATGAATAAAAAGTGATGAATGATGACTACTTGGAATTTATATACTTATGCGATTATGTATTTTTATATTATTTACTCAATGATGTATTAAATATTTGTTCCTTCAATAAATCATTTTCGACTTGAAGTTTTGATATTTTAGCTTCGGCTGCATTTGAATCAAGCTTTCTTCTTTCACGTTCTAGAACCCATCTTTTCTGTAGCTCATCTAATTTATCATTAATACTGTTATTTTCGGAATTAGATGAGTAATCTAATATTTGGTTGCCATTATTCCTCTTGTTTATGGTAGAATTTTCTATCAAAATTTGTGTGTAAGACTGGATAATTGATTCCAATGCCATCTCAACAAAATTGTAAACTGTATCAAATCTAGAAAATAAACTTTTCATGTTATCTAATTCAATGATATTACTTAACCTCTCTACTTTTCGTATGGATTGATCAATAGAATTTCGTTCTATTACGTTCCTTAATATTTCGAATATCTTTATTAAATGGAACAATAATTTATGACAAAATTTATTAAAATCACTCTCATATCTATTGATAATATTAATTTGGGATGCCTTAACTTGTAGAATTGTGCTATGCAAGTTGTCATTAGATTCTTTCAGTTCTAGGTTACCCTTTCTGTAATATTGAATATCGTTCTGAAGATTTTCTACATTTTCTTTTGTTTTCTCAATTTCTTTATTTTTAGCATCAAGAGAATGATTTATACTAATGAGATCTTCCCTTTCTGTTTCAAGATCGGCAACTTGACTTTCTAATTGAGAAATCAAATCATTCCAATTCTCGGTTTTCTGAGATATCACATCTTCTAAATTTTCTATTCTCTTCTGTAACAACACATTTTGTCTCTGTGCAACGTTATTTTTCTCGTTTATATCTTTACCATTAATATTTTCCTTCTCTAAATCTTGGACTTTTGTTCTTAAAGTTTCAACTAGTATCGTTAAACTGTCGATGTGGCTTAAATAAGAATCCTCCAGTTTTGTATCAATCTTGTCTTTTTTTCCATTGTTTGGCATTGTAGGAACCATATTCAGAGGTGGATCGAATATGGCATCACTTCGTTGTTCTTTATACAGTAATGTTATTTTATGAATTATTTCTTGTTGTTTTGAGAGTTTGTCTTTTAGTTCTTCTTCAATTTTCGAAGATAGTGCTAATTTTTCTCCAATACTCGTAATAAAAATATCGTACTCTTTGTGTAAATTTTGAACTACCAATTCAACCTCTGGATCTATTGTTTTATTTCCATTATCATCAGATAATAATTGGTTTAATTGTGTACTGTTTGCCATGATACTACCTCGTGCGTTAAATTTCTCTTTCTCGTTAGACGACAGTATTTCATTCTCACATCTTTGTAAATTTTCTATTAATTTATGAATTGACCCATTTAATGTGTCCATTTTTAAGGGAAAATAATTTGAATCTAACCCTATTGCTGATTCTAATGTATTCTTCTCAACCTCCTCCATGTGATATGTTTTAAAATCTACGTCCTTAATGAAACCAAGCATTCGATCCGCTACCACTGTCATTTTATCATTTGCTTTTATATACTCATCTGTATTACTCAATATTTCGATATTTTCTTCTTTATATTTATTCAGTTCCTGTTCAATTTTCAAAATATGTTTATCTTTGTCGTTGATTTTTGATTGTAATCGTTCATTTTCTTGTTTCAAATCTTTCATTATGTCGTCATCATTATCTAACCTTTTCAATAGTTCATTATAAAGAGAGTGGTATTTATCATTTTGCAGCGCCCTTGTACCATCTCCATCATTGGGGTTTTTATTTATCTGTTTAATCATTTCAATCAGACTTTTATTTTTCATCTTTAAACTACCAACTGTACGTTTCATTCTTTCGTACTCTTTAGTTGTAGGATCCTTATTTTGGGAATCGATCTGTTCCATCCCCACAATATTCTGTAAACCGGAAATATCTAACGATCTTCTGGATTGTTCAATTTTATGGGATGGAACGTATGACGAGACTGCCCTTTTAATATCCATCTTAAATTCAGGTGGAGCTTCATATATGTTGGTTGAAGAATTTGTCTTTCTATGCTTCCATGGTGTCATATCATTAGTTACTTTCGGTATGTTGTCTTCGGATAATTTATCTCTTAGATATAAACCTTCTTTCTCATTGTCATCCTCATCCTCATCGTTTAACTCTGTGACAGAATTAATACCTCTATCATCTAAAGAAAATCTGTTCTGGCGAGAGGTACCATTTTTAAATGTGGAATTCCTCTTATTTTCTAGACCATTGTTAAATGTGGAGGTATTTCCTTGAGTTTGTTTATATGGAGTTGAAGAACTTGCAGTACCTAATGTTAGATTTTCCATCCCGTCTGCTATATTGAATGAGTTTTTTTCCATCAAACTGTCGCTTATATTCCTTGAATGGTTTCTCGACTTCGCTTTAGAGGTGTCTTCTTCTCCAATCTCATGTGTTATTATATTTAATTCATCGGTGATTTCACTATTGTTATTCAATTGTGATCGGTCAGAAGAATAGTTAATATAGTTCATCTTATATTCATAAGGAGCACTCTTCTATTATTTAAGGTAATTCTTCTTGTTATGATTGCATAGACTGATCTGGTGCTGAATTGAAAGTCTTACTTGTTTATATATACTAAGATTGTGTTTTGTTTACCTTTATGATATTGATCAGCCTGCTATCGCTCAGTGTCAATGGAAAAATGTAGAGGGACGAACTAGCGAAGAAACATGCGTACAGATATGAGCATGATGATGACAATTTTAATGAATATTAAATTATTATATATAAATATGTAAGTTCTTGATGTATTTACAAACATGATCTCCGGAACAATATTGCCAGCGGGTATTGGAATACTGTACATCAAACTATCCTTGGTTCACTCCTCCAATATTAATTTGAGTTCATCCTGTAAGAAGTTTATTTGTCCTTTCTAGTAGACAGTTGTAAACCATGCCATTTAGCAATTTCATCTTTTAATATACCATTAACCAACTTATGTTGTTTAATAGTAGTCAGACTATTAAATTTGTCTGATGTAATAACGATGTTGTACATTGACCCACACCCACCTGAGATATCATGTACAGCTAACTGTTTGGGGTTAAGTGCTTCCAACAACTTCTTGTATACACTTTCTTCTTCCTTAGTATCAAACTTTTCTTGTAATAATGGGGCTCCGGTTGCATAGCAGCGTTGATTAGTAACAAAAGTAGATGCTTTCTGGACTGTATATAACTGGTTTCTAACAGTTGTTCTGCCACCTGCAGAACTGGCCTTTAATATCTGTCTAAGCATTGCTCTGTTCAGTATATTTTTAGTGATTTTGTTAACTAATCCTATTAAATGTTAATGAAATATATAAAATTAACTTAAAATATACTACTTCTTTCAAATATTCTCGAGCAAGTGACTGCCAACAGCGTATCGCAATCCAATTAGTCAGACACACAATAAAACCGAATGATCGGTGAAGTCGCTGTTCGCTTTTTAGCCCTAACTTAACTGGCGAACCCTTTGACCACAAGCGAATCTAATGAACAAATTGAGAAATTACGTACACATCTATCAAGTTTGATGCTGATTCAAAGATATGATTATTTGATAAAGGGGAAGGGTTAATTATAAAATACAATACTATAGAAACTACACTTATTGATAGTATATCAACGATAGAGGGCAGATCGGAGACAAACAAGAACTGAATTACTACAGAAACTTATAGATATTGGAAATGACGATTTATTCTTTTTGGATCTTTGACAAACATTGTAATTGTATTTATGATAGAGAATGGACTCTTCTTTCGAACCCAAAGAGTGGGACTACAAATTCAAAACAAAATGATGATATAGCAAAACTTATATATGGTGTAATCTTCTCGCTGAGATCAATCACAGGTAAATTATCAACTTCCGAAAATAAACAAACCAACGAAATAAGGTCGATATCGACAGGTAAATTTAGAATTCACACGTATTGTACAGCCACTGGTTTGTGGTTTGTATTATTGACAGATTTTAAGTCTTTCAACTATGATAAGGTCCTACAGCACATTTACGGAGATATTTTTGTTAAATATATCTCAAATAATTATTTATCACCCTACGATTTTGCAAGTAATGAAGATGAAAAGAGAGGACAAGGTGTAAGAAAGATAACTAATAGACATTTTATGAATAATTTAGAAGCATTCCTGGAACCAATGATAAGTAGTTGAGATGGTTGAAGTTTATAATTGTAGAAATTATTTAAACATATATACAAATCTATAGAACTTTCATTCATTCATTCAATTTTAAAAAAACTTATAGTGTATCATTATTATTTTATTTTCTATTTTTACATATCGTTAACGAACAAATCTGTCCAAAACTCATCATTTAATGCATTGAAACCCCATGCTAAAGAATCTACATCAGTTAAATATTCATTCAAATTATCACTAGTGATAGAGACCGATGGTGAAGATGTTCTCATTTCTACATTGTTAGGTTTGGAAATACGGCCAAACGACATTGCTGATGCAGATCTCTTAATATCATTAGCTGTGATATTATTCATTCCATTATCTCCGTTATTGTTTACATTTGATGCAGGGTTACTATTAGTTGTTAAATTCAATAAAGGTGTAGTATGTTCATTATTTAGAATACCGATACCATTACTGTTTATTGTATTCGCGTTGCTATTAAAATTGGAATAATTTTTGTTATTCTGATTATTATTGTTATTATTAAAATTGGAGCTTAGATATGCGTTATTAACACTGTTAGATCTTGTTCCAATAATGTTTCCGTTATTCTCCATCTTATTTCCAGGTACGTAATCATATGGTATGGTTGGTGATGGGTGTTGATTATTATTGCCTTTCGCTTGGTTCAATCTTGGATTTAACCAGTTATCTTTTGATCTATTGAATAATACCTGTGGATTCAACTGGATAGATTCATCCAATAGGCTAGACCCGGATAATACAGGTTGTTTATTCGATCCTGTTGTACTTTCAAATAAATCAATAACTTTATTTGCGTATGTCTGTACGAATAAAATTACGACATATTGGAATTTGTAAAGGAAATAATTGTAAGGATATTGCTGTGAACTTCTATTTAATAATTCGCGAACATCATTTACCATTAGGACACAGTTGTCAGTTAATTCCAATAAATGATGGAAAATTGGGAATGCAACTACACTATATCTTAGTCTTAATAATAAAACACCAACAGTATATATTAGACGTGACATTAAGAATAATGGGATGGATGCAATTAATGTTGGTGTTAGTTGTGAAAATTCTTGTAAAGCAGATATACAACAGTTATAACATTCAATGAATGAACGTACTGCACTAGTCTCGATAGAGGAATACAATTCACCTGAAGTAATACCTCGCTGTTTCATTTCAGATAATTTCTTTAGATAATGTTGGATTTCAAACTGATGGAAGTATGCCTCAACAGAGTAATAGAATGTTAAAAGTCTCTTTCTATGTTTTGGCATTGTTTCGAATAATTCACGTAATTCAGCTCTATATTTAACTAAAAGTTTTTCGGTGTAACTTTCCCTAATTGAAGAGTCATCGATATCGAATAGATCTGTCATTTCATGTAGATAAACATGTATTTTCTCAAGTAAATGATTTAAACGAGCAAATGCAATAAGAACAATATCGTCTTCAATATCATAATGAGAATTAGAATAAATGCTTGATTGATTTGATAGTTGTTCATCGATTTGAAGTTGTAATCTATCAGCCGCTATCTGTACAAGATCGTTCCATTTCAAATGAATAGTTTGTTTCAAAAATATAGAAATGTTTAATGAAGTAATGTATACCAATAAAATTATTCTTGGACCATTTGTATACAGCTCTAATGGTGATTTAAACTTTGCTTCATCGTTATCCTTCGGTTCGACATCACTAAACATTGCGAAGGCTCTATTCACAAACATTGGTCCTAAGTCCTTTGTCAGGCAACAACCAATGTAGTTGAATAAATGGTATCTTGTCTTATTAGACCATTCTAAGAAATTATACCATGTACATAGCACGATATGAGCTTCTATTATTTCAATTGACTTGTTATTAACTTTGAAAATTTGGTTTGTTAATAGATTGATTACAAAACTATCCAATTTCATTATAGTTTCTCTTGTGGTTTCATTTTCTTCCATTATTACGGAAACGGTTGACATGATTACAGAGAATAAGATAGGTTTCTCTTTACGTAATTCATCAACTGTAATTTCTGGTGGAATCTTAATGAATGATAATTTACCTAATGTAGATATTTCCTGTTTGTATAAACGTAATCTTACATCGGCTTCATTAGTTGACAAAATACCTACATCAATAGGATCGTTAATTGAAGGTAAGAACATGGTTGTTTGAACCACATTGTTCCATTGTTCGGACCATTTCGTAAATTTATTAGAAAGATCACTACCTTTCCCCTTTTGATTCAACAATAACGATTGTAATTGCTTCTTAAAAGAATGATTGAAATGAATTGAAGTGTTATTTGTACTTTTCTTTCTTTTATGTTCAATTGTTGGATCTCTCAAGTCATTAATTGTAGTTGCTCTGGATGGAGATGAATTATTTGAGACAGCTACAACATTAGATGTAGCTGGAGAATTCTGTTGTGCAGGGGTTGTTCCTGCTAATGGGCTTGGCCATATTCCTGAAAGACTTTGAATTCCTGGTAGAATGGTAGGTGGTAGACCTTGTTGGTTAGAGGTAGATGTATCTCCAGTAGGGTTATCAGATGGATTTAATTGGTTTGCACTCTTTATAGCCCTTTCCATAGCTGTGACATTCAAATTGACATTAGGATTAATTTGTTGCATGTCAGCATTATTTTGATATAAGACGGATACTGGTCTTTTATTAGCACTTGTATTATTTATTGAATTATCTGTATGGATATTTCTATTCCCAGTTGTGTTATAAGCTAATGGTGATGAGGATGCAATATCTGATTTTTTATCGGATGATGGATCAGAAGTATTTGTGGAGTCGTTATTTGGATCTGTCGCGTCTTTATTCTTACGTGATTGTCTCTTTCTTGTTCTCTTGGATAAATCAAATGTACATATTTTCTTTTGTCTTAAACAACGCTGGCATGGTTTTCTATATATATCATCTAGATCAGAAGGCCAACATTTCTGCTTCAATGAATGGCAACCCACACATGCAAATGAACTTCTTTTCAATTTACCATTTTCTCTGGTTACTTCTAGTTTCATAGGTTTTGTTAACCTTGGATCATCTGGAAATGCACCACGGATACGTGTTTTCATTAAATTAGATTCTGGATTAGGTGGTACATTTTCGATATTTTGTGTAGTTTCCATGACTGTTCGTCGTTATTATCGGACCTGGTCTGGAAGTTCGTTTTATTTATTTTTATCTGAGTGTTTCGAATTTGGAAGGGATATGCTTCGAACAGCGGGGATCTTTCTTCTTATAACTTTATGATTTCCTCTTGTTTGGTATGTCTTGGCAAATAATGATGTTGCAAGTTTATTTTAATAAAAAAAATGACGCAATTTCAAATTTTCAGAAAAAAATAGGTGATAACTGATTCAGCTTTACAAAACTAAATCTTAAGCTATGATTTGTGAATAAAATCGCCAACAGTTAAGATGATTACTTAGTCGAGTCGATATAAAATAGAAGAATTTTTAATAAAACTTCTAAATCTAACATAAATTTATTTAAGTACCACATCCGGTAAACATTTGTAATTGAAAGTAGTCTCTGTGAACCCTGTTGAACGTATGCTAATTAAAAAGTTAATCAATCGTAGACGAAAATAATCGTGAAGCTGCAAAAGGCGAATTTGTTACCAAAAAAATAGTGAGAATGAATTGGTGGTCCCACGGCTATACCATGTCGGCTGTTATCCATAATTTGTAAAATGCGCGCGCGATTTCTTACTGATGTTCAAAATGATTATTTGGGTCTAGAAATGGACAATCATTTGAACAAAGGCACTTACGAGAACGCGATTCAATGAAAGTTATAAACCTTATTTGTAATTTAATGAATATGTCTAAATGATATATATTTTGTTTGAAACACAGTAAGTTTATATATATAGGTATATATGTAGGTTCAACGTCTCTGCCTTGTTTACTGTTTATTTTCGTCGATATTGATGAGAACGGATATTTTTACAAATATACAATAAGATAAAATGCATTGTTTGAATAGCTGAGTTATGATGAATGTGTTGAACATAGTATGCTCAATTTTTATATTATTTTAGTTTAAGTCTGTTGAATGACTATTAAGATTTAATGCAGGTAACGGCACCTTCCTGGAGACGCTTGATATCGGCAGTAGGTGTGGCAGTATCAGTTGTAGTTGTAATAGCTGGGGTAGCAGGTTCTGGTTTCTTAGCACGGTTATGTGCCATATGACTTTGGACTAAATGACCGGCAGCCAAAGCAGCACATAACGATAATTCACCAGCCATGACCGCACAGGCAATGATCTTAGCTAATTGTCTAGCATTGGCACCTGGACTTGTTGGATGTGGACCACGAACACCTAATAGATCTAACATAGCACCTTGTGGTTCCAAGACTGTACCACCACCGATTGTACCGACTTCAATACATGGCATAGAAACAGAGATTCTTAAATCACCATCGACTTCTCTCATTAAAGTAATACAATTAGAACTTTCAACATTTTGAGCAGGATCTTGACCTAAGGCCAGGTATACAGCAGTTAATAAATTGGCAGCATGTGCATTAAACCCACCGACAGAACCAGCCATAGCGGAACCGATTAAATTCTTGGAAATATTTAATTCAACTAAAGCGGATACATCACTCTTAAGAACTTTTCTGACAACATCACCTGGAATAGTAGCTTCAGCGACAACACTCTTACCACGACCTTCGATCCAGTTAATTGCAGCAGGTTTCTTATCGGTACAATAATTACCAGAGACACTAACAACTTCCATATCTTCCCAACCTAATTCTTCGACCATTTGTTTCAAAGAAAATTCGACACCCTTAGAGATCATATTCATACCCATAGCGTCACCTGTAGTAGTTCTAAATCTAATGAACAGTAAATCACCAGCTAAAGCAGTTTGAATATGTTGTAATCTTGCAAATCTAGAAGTAGAGTTGAATGCTTTCTTAATCTTTTCTTGACCTTCAACGGAATCTAACCAAATTTTACAAGCACCAGATCTAGCTAATGATGGGAAACGAACACATGGACCACGAGTCATACCATCTTTAGTCAAGACAGTAACTGCACCACCACCGGAATTAATAGCTTTACAACCACGCATAGCTGATGCAACTAAACAACCTTCTGTAGTAGCCATTGGAATATGGTATGGAACACCATCAATGACTAATGGCCCAATGACACCGACAGGTAATGGCATGTAACCAATAACATTTTCACAACAAGCACCAAATACACGATCATAATCATAATGTTTGTAAGGTAGACGTTCAGTGGATAAAACTGAAGAATCGGCAAGAACAGCTAATGCTTTTCTACGTACCAGGACAGCTCTTGTAGTATCACCTAATTTTTTTTCTAATGCATATAATGGTAATTTGTTGTTAACGACTAAGGTAGTAACATCCTTATCTTGTAAATCTTTGACTTCACTACCAGATTTCAAAATTTCTTCGATTTCTTCAACTGAGTGAGCTGGTGTAGAGCTATCATCACTTTCTGAGGAAGTTACAGATGATAGAGATGAATAAGATAGATTGCTTGGGATAGTTGGTTGTTTCTTTGGTTCTGTGCTTGCTGGAGTCGGAGATTTATTCTTACCATTCTTTGATTTCTTAGAATTTTTACCTGCTGAAGTAACTGTACGTGAAGGAACTTCTCTAATCTTTTTCAATAATGAATCCTTCTTACGTACTAGATCGTCAGCGGTGTAATTAATGTGAATTCTAGCAGCGTGTAACAAATAAATATTGATTGAAGCACTAATGATTAATGCAAAAAATACCAATTTACTGATAAATCTATCACGAATTGCTTTACTGATATAATGTAAGATATCGAAAACCAAATCTTCGATTTCATGAAGTTTCTTTGTTGGTTCGTAGTATTGAGTTGGTACTAAAGAAATTAAAATTGGTCTCTTATCATGATGATCCATTTTATTAACTAATTTAACAAAATTTGGTAATGCCTTTTGATGTGTAATAATAGTGTCATTATCTGAGGAGTAATTCATAATATAGTCAACGAAATTTTGATAATTAGAAAATGAACCAAGACCAAAATTGTAGAAATGAATGAAAAGGAAGCATACAATAAGAATTAATTTACCAAATGCTAAAGTAGTTGGAGATAATAACCAGATACTGTTTGCAGATTTGTTTTCCTTAGCGTTTGAGATGGCTTCCGCAGTCATTGGAATAACACCATCTTCTTCTAAAGTTTGTTTAATAATGGTAGATCTATGAATAACTTTAATTTCTAATTTTAAAGAAATGACAGCAGAATAGAAAGTACAAGTTAAAAAGACTTCAAAGATTAAAATCATTGATGATAGGATACAGAAATTGCTTAGAATTGATAAATTCTTAGCATAAATTGAACAACCAATAAATGCAATTAAACATAATAAGTTATCTTGAATTAAACGACCACCTTCTTCTAACATAGCATCATGAACGATTCTATCTGGTGTGATTTTCTTTGAGATACTAATCTTTTCGATCTTCTTTAATGCATTAGTAGCTAATTTAATTTGATTCTTGAAACCTAGAATAACAATCAAGAATGGTAAACCTTCAATTAAACTTAAAACTGGAACGGTTCTGTTCATATAGCATTGAGTAACATATAAGGATAGAACTAAAGAACAACCAGAATTGACAATTGTTGAGATACCTAACCAATAATTTGATTGTTCACTTTCTTGATTCAATTTAACGAAAAGATTGAAAATTGTATAAACCATAGTAACATAAGCCATTGAAATTATAATGATATCGAATGAATCCGCTTCATTGATGTGATTAGTACCTAATTCATATAAATTAGTTACAATTCTAGCTAAATCAAACCAATTACCACCTTGATAATTAGTTTGTCTCCATTGAGTAACATTTTCCATTGATTTATCAGCTAGGAATTGTTCATTGATAGCTTCAGGATTTTGATCAAGAATATATTTAGTATTATTTGAGTCGAATACAGTATTATTGAAATTTGGTAAAATTGGTGTAGTACAATCCTTTGGATCAAATCTTAGCTTATGCAGGAAGAAATGATTAGATTCTGGATAAAGTTCTCTTGCTTGAGCCAATGATATTTGATTCCATTCGGTATCCTTCGAAGATTCTTTATAGAAATGTGTACAAGTTTGAAAAATGTTTGAAAATTCATAATCTGTTAAATCTGAACCTGTATTATCTAATGATGATGAAGAAAATTGAAAACCAGTAAAATAATATTGAATAACTGATAAATATGCAACTGTTGTAATAAATAGAATCGATAAGATTACATGTATAGGATGCTTAGCAGAGAATTGTGCAGTTGCAGCGAATGGTTTTGCCATTCGATTAAAACCTTGGAAAAGTAACGGCATTGAATGTTAGTTATATTATATGGAGATGGGCTATATTACTAATTTGTTACCGATCGAATTAACCCTTATCTTTCTGATTATTATAATAAAGAAGAACTTTTTTCTTAATGCAAATACCACACAGGACTTTTTTGGTGTTTTATAACTTTTTTAATTTGATATTGTCTGTAATAATTCGATGAACCTTCAAAAGGGAAATTTTATAAAATGCTTCTCAATTAACACAATTGCTTGGTATATATATATAATTGTGTTATAATAAGGAGAAGTAAGTTCAATTCACGATGGTCGATCCGCATCTGATCTCCCACTCCTCCAAGGAATCATTCCATCTTCTCATATCCACCTTCGTTTCTCCTTCCAACAATATAAGTTTTCATCCGTTAAGTTCGAGTCCATAAGAGAAAAAACAACCGCTGTCTGTTCTGTTCCCCCAATACGTAAAATTGTCTCTGCGTTTAACTATCATTTTCGAACGGTAGAAAAACTGCCTGAGAAGGTGATTGCGAGTCCTGCAGTTGTGCGCACATCTGTAACCCACTACTATTGTAGTGTCGTTTATTAAACGGTATACATCTCGATTCTACAGTATATTTACCGTACAAGTAACCAGGAAGTGAAGCTGTAGTGGGAGCGTCCGATAATTACCATTTAAACGAGCAGCTGAACTCATCGATGAAAAATTTATGTTTAATGAATAGTGTAAATTAATTAATAAACGAGTAAGTTCGTTGCACACGACAACTGAGGCAATTGCCAGTGGAAATTATAATGATATAGATAATAAATCAATTGCAGGAAGTCTAGGCACAATTAATTCTTGTATAGTCTATATAATATGTATGTAAATGAATACATTAAATGACAATTGTGTATTCCCCGATAACTGAGATATACTGGGATAATGTATAGAGATCGGTTCGCTAATCGCACATCGGAATTAACCTTCAACGTTTGATAAAAGTCAGAGTATTAGTAAGGCAAGAGCAGGAAGTGTCGAAAATTGATCTTGTGCCATGTGTATTGTACTTTGATTTGGTTACGAACGTTAATCCGAATTTAAGCATATAAAGTTGAAATTACGTATGTTTTCATATCATATATACGTATGTAATATATTAGGGAGGTAAGTTATCTTGTTTTATATATCTGCTTTACATATCATATTGATAGCAGTAAAGCCCATTGCATCTCCTATTTAAATTGTAAAAACATAATTTGATTGTGTGTAAAATTTACCAATATATTTGATTTATTATTAATGTTATTTAATAGTTATAAAAAAGTGTATTTTGAGAAAGATATATAATTTAGTCAAAAGAGCTTCATTATAATATTTAGAACTTTAACAAATGTGGCTTGTCACCGTTCTTCAAAGAGAAGGAAGAAGCTAAATATTGCTTTAGTAAAGCAGTCTTCTTAATTTCAGCTAATAAAGCCTTGTCAACAACCTTTTGGTCTTCAACTCTTTCAGCCTTAACTTCCTTAGAAGTGTTTTCTGGGAACATTTGAGCTTCCTTCTTTTCCTTCTTAGATAGCTTAGCATCTCTGGCAAAGTATTCGACGTTGAATTTTTCAACATTGACAGAGTCAATAGCAACCTTAGTGGAGGTAGCAATAACGTAACGAGCGTTAACTCTTCTTAGAGGAACACCGTTAACCTTGAATGGACCAGAGACTAATAGAGTGTTGTCTTCTAAGTTCTTTAAGTAAACAACTCTCTTACCTCTGAAACGGCCAGCTAGTAAGATAACGACAGTACCTGGAACTAGAGAAGCACGTAGCTTTTGTGGACGAGCAGCCTTTCTGGTCTTCTTTTGAGCAGAGACAGTTTCAGATGGGAACCACTTTGGAGCCTAATAATATAAATAGGTTAATCAAACAATGATATTTCAATAGAAATAGATTAGTTTTTGTAACATAATTTGTTAGTAAATTGGGTCTTATATGTAAGTTTTATTAATAGGAGTTAATTAACTTGGTTTCCTCAATAATTCATGAATCCTTGTGATTTATCCTGTTCTAATTCACTTGCAATTCTTTATCAGTTGATTCTTATACGTGTATCTGGTGATAATGAACAGTTCGCATCCAAAATATTTCAAACATTTTCTTTCAAACATGAATTTTCTTGATACATCTTATTATTCTCTTTAATTCGTATTTACTCTTCATATATGGATATATGTAGTTCTAGTTCATAGTGATATATTCAGTACTTTTAATTCATAATTCATTTCTTGAAATTTTTTTAATATCCATAGTTCGTGTATATTCTGCAATATTCCACTTCCGTATTTTATCTTAATCGTAATCATCACTTCTTTCATCATTTGATACATTGCATTATCAATTTTCCACTGATAGTATTCTTATCTCAATAAATTGTCGAACTTTATTCATAATCTTATTTGATTCACGTCATTATTACTCCATTAATTTCGTTATCTGCAATCACATACTTGTTGGGCAGCCATTTTTGTTATTATTATACGGTTTTTTTAGTCTAAATGGGAAAAGTTTATTAAAAAACCTATTAACATATACTAATATAGCTATTAATATCTACTTAATAAGAATTTCCTTAATAGATTGTTCAATATGCCCATTGGTTAGTGATGAGTGAAATCCTTGTGGTAGGGTACATGAATTTCTCCAGTAAGCTAAGGAGACAATAAGTTTTCACTTTGCTACAGCACAGTATCATTTCCAATGAAGAATAGGATGAAAAGTTGCAAGTAAGGTAGGACATAGAGAATAATAGACTGGGGTAGGTAGAACTTAGGCTGAAACCAGTCTAACTAAATTCAAAGTTAGGCAGAGGTTGTTTCTATCCAGGGAAGGGTTTCAGAGTAACTCTCCCACTAAGAGAGAGATATCACCGTTTCTGTAGAACTCTCAATATTTTGTCCGGAATAGTTGTGCGAGCGAACTGCTTTGCAAAAGTAGAAAATTGAAAAATATTCATGTTTTTGATTTTCAATATTTTTCATTCTTTGATTGGATTTTCCAGATATTGGAGAATGTACGGATGTTACAAAAGTCAAATAAAGAAATCTCAAAAAAAATTACAAATGAATACAGCCGCGCCAACTAAATGCGGAATTCGAAGACGGAATACCATCCGCTTATGTTAATTCAAAGCTCTGAGGAACTACGAGGTAACCTTACAAAGAACTTGCACCGTGTAAAAAGGTTATTGTTATTATTAATATTATTATTAACCTTATAAAGTAATATTTATTTAAAATTTATGAAATGAATAAAAAAAGAATTAAACGTTATTTGCCTAATATTCGTTTGAATTAGGCGTATTCTTGTGGGACCTCAGGTAACGGAGGTGTAGAATTTATGGTACTTTGTCCGTAATTAATTTGTACGACAACTTGACCAGTACCAACCTTGACAGCTAGATTTTCACCAGCTTGTACCTTTGGATCACTTAACAGGATTTGAGCAACACCTGCGTCCTTATCCTTACCTAACAAATGACGAGAAATGGCAGTCAATACAATGTTGGCTTCAGGGGAGGCCTTAAATTTACATGATTCCGAGAATTGGGCAATACCCTTCTCATTGGCCTTCTGGTTTCGGGTTTTGTATAGGTTCTTTAATCTACCACCTTGGGTTAAGGATACTTTAATTTGAACATGTTTTGCAACATTTTCAGCAGAAATTATATTCACAATACCCTCATACGTACCAGTTGGGGCCAATGTACGAGCAAAACTACTAGCTCTAGATTTTCTAGCAGCTGTTGCAGCGGTTGGAGTAGCATTGACACTCGAAGCTGATGCTGTGGTAATGGGAGTTTCCTTCATAGAACGACTACTATTATTAGCACCTGATGGGGTCGAAGGTGTATTAGATTGTACTGTCGTATAACCGACATTTGGTGTATCATCGTATTCTAAGGATTTTCTGGCCTTGGATGATGAATTACCTGTTAATCTATCTGTAGTAGCTTTAGTACCACCAATGGTAGCACCACCAAACGACTTTAATAAACTACCACCTTTCTTGATGCCACCTGCACCGACACCGGCAATACCTACTGCAGCACCTGCAACAGTTGTAGCAGCATTCATACCAGCACCACCTACTGAACCAATAGCCTTAAGAGGAGTATATGAAATGTTCTTTTCGATAACTTCCATTGTTGGTTTAGTATACTGTGGAGTGAAGGAACCCTTTAATTTAATAGAACCTTGTGTATTCAATGGACAATTCCATGAATAGTTTTCCTTTGGATTAATGGATTTAGTATCAAGTACAGTCATACCTAATTCATCGTTCTCACCAGCACGATCCCAATCCATAACATTGAACAATAATTCAGTTCTACTTAAGGAAGGAATACGAATGGATGTCTTTTCGTTCCAAACAGGATCTAAGGTCTTCTTAATAATCTTCGACTTGAACACCTTTTGACGATTAACGTAAATCTCAACAAATGGATCAGACTTACCATTTCTATCGGCAGATAATAAACCTGAACCAGAAATAATATTTAGATTTAAGATACCAGTATCAGCAATAGTTTCTGAACGTGGTAATAAATCAAGGGTTGGATAGAAAGCAGTTTGAATAGATAAATTGGAATCATTGAAGGAGATATTTGCTGGTGCATCATAGCCACCCTTTAAGACCTTCATTGTATCGACATATAATTCGGAGATAACATCATCTTGATCCTTGGCAACATGTTTCTTAGAAACTCTGAAAAGCAATTTACTGTGTTTCAAATCACGAACGAAAACATAACCAACATCACTTGGCATTCTGTTACCTCTAAACTTAGGGGAAATATAAGATGGGAAAATTGTATCATCAACATGGACATTTAAGTAACTAGATGGTCTTGATAAAGAACCTTTTACAATTTGAAGAACTAAAATACCAGAATTGGTTTCAACCAATTCATTAAATGACAATTTTTGTTTCCTATTAATCTTCTTTTCGTCGTCTTCAAATGGATTTGTAATTGTAACAACTTCCCAGTCATCTGGATTCTTATCCATTTCTTTCTTATTTTCTAATTGGATTGCTTCAAATTTAGTCTTTCTTTCATCTAGTTCTGTTTCTAACTTCTTGACATCTCCTAATTCAGATGGTGAATAGACAGATTGTGTTGGAATAAAAGTGAACTCAACTTGAATAGTACTTTGTGTAGCCATTCTTCTCTTATCTTGTAAGGTAATAGTCATTACTTTGTTGGATATATTTTCCTTAGAAACGTAAGTGTTTGTTGCTTCATCCAATTCAATGATATCGGATAGTAAGAAATCGGCTTGACCAATGAATCTATCTGAACCTACAGATTGATAATCATGAAGACTAATACCAAGAGATTGTTGCGAGGAAAAGACAGGAACATAAACTACGTCATCAAATGTTGGATCGGAACAATCGGAGAAATGTTTGGACTTGTACTTTGGATGTCTGTTTAAGGTAACCTTGAAATATGGATCAATATCACCCACACCTTTTAATGAATCCTTAACTAGTGCTTTACCTACACTTAATCTAACACAACCAAATGGATCACTTGTCATATTTTCAGTTATACCTATATCGGCAATTTCTACAGGTTTCCATTCAGCATCGATATATATCTTACCAAATGGATTACCACGTAGGAAATCAGAACCACTTCTTAATGTGTTCAATCCATCTTCGACATTTGAGTTATATTGACATAATAAAACTTCATTGTTACCACGATTATCGAATACCTTCAAAGTCATCTTTGAGTTAGTCTTTGAGCCAACAAGAACTTCAAACGTTTCGTTCCATGAAGGTTCATTAATACGTTTCAAAGTTCTAAAACTCTTAACCAAATTACCGTTAATATAGAGTTTAGCAGATGGACTTAAGTTAGATGTGAATGAAGTAGCAGAACTAATATCAGTAATTTTTTGTAAAGTAATTTTAGCAATACCAGAGTCAATACCATTAGATTCTTGATCTTCGGAATCAGATAAACCAGGAGTTCCTTCTTGAGCATCATCAGCCTTATTATTAGTGTTTTCTTTCTTTTCCTTATGAATGACAGGATACCAATTCAAAGAGTAATTTAATGTACCTCTAGATTTAGAACCAATTAACAGTTCGGATGATTTATTTTCAATAGATGGAGTTTGGAATAATTCGCTTAAGTCAATATCAACTGACCCAATTAATGTATCCTTTCTAATATCATTAAAATCGAAACAAGTTAAAGATAATTTTTGATTCAAAGTATTCACCAGGATATATTTAGTTTCATGCCAAGTTGGATTCTTAACATCTGATTTGACAGCTGTACGTACTTCTGTATCTTGACCCGGTAAAGATTTTTCTGTTTTTAAGACAACATAAGGATCGACGGTATTTGTAATGAAATCAGAACTCTTTAAATCGTTAGCAGAAGAGACATTCACAGCAACAACGCCAATGGCATCATTAGCTTGAGCAGCCATAATTTGTTCAACATCGATATCTAAATGATTTGGAGCGTATAACATTGGAGCAACATTAGAATCAACCAATGATTTAACAAAACTTTTCAAACCTGGTAAGAAGGACATGACATCTAAACCTAATGTATCACCACCAATTGGCTTCAAAGCAAAATCAATCATTGGAGGCTCTAAGAATTGAACTGAAACAGTCTTAATATTTGGGAAAATTTTACCGAATTCTAATTTAATGTTCATTCTACCTGCACAATTGATATCTTCGACCAAAATTGGCATGGACTTTGAGATAACACCCTTACCAATAGAAACACCTAAAGCAATCTTTGGATTAATTTTTTCCTTGGCTTCAATTGGGGTCATATCAGATACATCATTAGGGGTGAATGCGAATGACCAATCCATTTCAACAATCTTTTTCCCACTCTTAGTATATGTTTTGATACCTCTGATTGCAGGAGCCTTAGAACCTAAAGTAAATTCATCAAGGGAAATAGCATCGATACCATAACCTGGGGCAGCGTCAACCAATTGAGGATTGACGGCATCCTTAACTTGTTGAGATAAAACTGGCATATAGATAACCCAAAATTTGGATAAGAAAGAATTTAACCATAGAGTTGTTTCCACTTTATCTGATAAAGTTTCTTCAACGGTGACTCTTTTCAAATCATCTCTTACATTTCTATTGAAACGACGATATTCTGTATTGTAAACAGATGATGTCCCTAAAAAGACTAAAAATAAGGACCACCATGAGAAACCACAGTAAGCCAATAACCAAGCAAAGAAACAAGTACCAACGACCGTAGCCATATTGTAATACCAATCATTATAAAAAGTTTCAATCATGTAAGCCTTAATTTCGTTGGAATCAACAGTATTTGGAACACCTTTACCAGAAGAGTGAAATTCACCAATAGTTCTCCATGGATATAAAGTATCAGAATTATCTTCAGTAATAGAATTAGTCATTTTTGCCTTTTCATCAGGTGTAATTCTATCTAAAACACCTGGGCCACTTATAGAGGTATCTATTAAATTTGGATCCCTTGAAGGTACACGTTTCATTTCCTTTGGATGAACTTTTTCTAAGGGTATGGAACCAATTGTACCTTCTTTATTAGCTACGGGTAACTTACCTGCATTATGAACAGCAGAAGCAACTAAAACGTCTTCACTTTTCTTACTTGTAGTACTATTTTTTCTACGTTTAGATAAACTACGACGTAAGGAATGTTTCTGTGAACCTGTTGAATAAGTTGTTTCTAATTTGTTTTGAGTCTCATTTGTTAATTCAGTAGTTGAAGCGGTAGGACCAACAGGGATAAAATCATTTCCCTTGGTATCTTTTGGATTTGCCTCTACCTTGGCAGTATTCTCAGACATAATTTACACCAAAAAAATCAATTGAATTGTCTTTGTTTTTCTTTAATGCAATTTAAACCTTTGAATAATTGTATATATATCTTTACACTTAGATAACCAGAAATCGAAATAAGTTATAAACTAATCAATTATTCAATTATTTATAGAAATATGTAAAGAATTGACCCATTTAGAAATAAGGGCTGTCCGTGCCCCCTCCTCCCGTATATCCTTGTTAGTTCACCATTATTACATACATATCCATTCGTTTCATCCATCAAAATTGCCTTAATTTTCTGAAAGGGACAGTTTTCCCTAACCGATATTTCATTAACAAATATGCGAACAAACACACGGTGAAAAATTCTTGCTTTCAATTATTTCAACATTCTCTACGGCAATTACAATGTGTTTCATCACCATCGCAAAATTTGGAAGGGTGAATTTTTACAGTTCATGCACAAATTCACACTGTACTGTTCGTTTGTTAGTGACAGACATGGCTGGTTGTTGTAATAGTGACATATCTTGGCAAAATTATTGATGTGTATAATAATAATGTTTATGTTATGTAGATAAGTAAATATATGCGTATTCAAGTGAATGAGTATTTAGATGCTAGTTCTGTTCTCTTAACGATAGCAGATTGTAATTGTTCAGTGGTAAATAATTGTGTTTCGATTATCTTGTTTAAGAATAAATGATGATAGTTAGAATTTAGATCATTTAATCTGAATGAACAATAAACTAGTTGTAAGCAGACAGAATTATTTATTACGTTGGAGTCGTGGGAATGGAAACGTTTCAATTCATTTAGTAAGTAACTGATACAATCGTTAACAAATTTTAACATTAATGGATTTGTCTTTACTGGTGTATTTGTATCAGATTTGACAATTTCTGTATTGCTCTCTGTCATATCAGAATTCTCTTCCTGTTTTGATTCCTCAGTTTCTACATCTGCGTTTTCATCTTTACTTGCAGATGTGTCTTCTTCTGTACTTTCTTGTGTGTCATCTATCTTCTCATTTGTTTCAGTTATCTCATTATCGTCTATTGCTGGAGAATTGATTTCAAAAGGAATTGAAACGTCTATCATATTAGCATCAAATGTCTTTTCATAAACACTTAATGACATATAAATATGTTCTCTAACAACTTCAATCTGTCTCTTAATAGATATCTCTAACAGTGGATTCCTATCCTCATTATCAGTATCAAAAGAATATGATTTAATTTCATTTTCGATAAATTTTAATCTCATCGCTAAATATACAATTAATAAAGATTCTTGATTATTTTCTTGACTCGAAGAGTTATTAAATGGTGGAATAGCAATTAAATATTGTAAAATTTTCTTTATTGAAGTCATTGACAAATTTGTACATAGTAATTTGACTAAACCTGTTAACATAGTGGTACCAACAGAATTTTGAACACTGTTAGCAATGTCATCGATAATACTTGAGTCTGGGAATTTCTTTCTCAGAGAATATGTATGTGAATATAACATAATTGCTTCCTGGTAATGACCTGTCTTAATACATGTCTCCGCTAATGATGGTAGTTCCATTAAATCTGTTATACTTGTTAAATTTTCAAAAATGGTAGTTAAATTAGTAGTTGAATTAGCCTTTGTATCATTTTCATATTTATCTAATACTCTTTGTCTTAATGTTTTCAATGCTTTATGGAATTCATCATCTTCTTTTACCTTGTTATTTGTTTTATCGTTTGTTGAAACAGTCGAGGATTGTTCATTTAAGAAATCTTCAAATAGGGAATCGGTATGTGTATCATCTTTTGTTTCTTCATAATTGTTCCCGTTGTTATCTGAACTTGAATCTAATTCCCATAGTTGTTCTAATTCGTGACTGACTTCTTCTAATGTAATTGTCTCTCTAGATTTACTCAAAATGGTTTCAATCATATAATTTTTATGATCGATTAATAAAGAACGTACTTGTCTCTCTAAAGTTGCCATATGCGCATCTAATTCAGCTATTTCTTCGACTATACTACCACTTTCTGCTCTGGAAGAGAAATAATTCACATAGTCCTTGTTATCTGATTGCAATGTCTCCTCTAATATTTTTATACAATATTTTTCTTGTTCCTTTGTTTTGATTTCATCATTAGGTAATAGTTCCTGCAATATTACTTCCATCTTTAAGAATTATATAGATCAGTTAATTCGTAATTGGATGTTACTCAACGAAATGTTATACATATATATATTATGTACTCTTATCTCCCTTAGTTATTTGTGTTTTGTTTACAGGTTTTCTATCATCTTGAATTTACTTTTCATGTTCCAGTAATTCGAAAGCCCGGCAAGCAGCTACGTTAAAGATAAGACAAGAGAGCTATAGACATACATACATGCATATATAGAAGGAGCTTCAAAATTTTATCAATTATAGTGGAACTCCATAGCCTATTACTCGAAGTATATAGATTTACTTGTAATTTCCTTGATTTCACGGGAATGAATTCGTATGTGAACACGTTTACCTGATGAGTTACGCCATCAAGCTATAAGTTAATGATATTCAGGTAGTTGGAATATTTCTCAGGTAGACGTTCTAAATTAACAAACCATTTACATTCAACATCCCAGTCTATCTTAATTACCACCTTTCTTATATTCATAGAGTAAATATACATGAGCGAATATTCGTCATTTCGGTATATTTGGATATTTGTACAGTGGTCTCTTACCAGTTTCTATCGCTCGGATTAATTTGACAGTCGCAGAAGGATAATCATTCCAATATGAGAGGCAATTTGGATCCGAATGCAACAGTTATATAAGAACGCATCTAAGAATAATTCCTTTTCCATGATTTTAGTTTACTATATAGTTAAAAAGTAGTTAACAACATTGAACTTTTCATCAAGGAACGAATTCAATTGAACGTTATACGTTGAAACATTATTGATACATTTCACATATGACTGTTAAATCGTTCGAGGTCTCCGATCCAGTTTTATCTAGTTTAAAGGGTTTTGCTCTTGCAAATCCATCAATTACATTAGTACCTGAAGAAAAAGTACTATTCAGAGAAACTGCAAGTGATAAAATTGCTCTTATTTCAGGTGGTGGTACAGGTCATGAACCATCCCACGCTGGGTTCATTGGTCAAGGTATGTTAAGTGGTGCAGTATGTGGTGATATATTTGCTTCACCTTCTACTAAACAAATCTTAAATGCAATTAGATTAGTGAGTGCTAACTCAAGTGGTGTATTATTATTGGTTAAGAATTATACTGGTGATGTTTTACATTTTGGTTTATCTGCCGAAAGAGCAAGGGCTCTTGGTATTAATTGTCACGTTGTAGTCATTGGTGATGATGTAGCTGTTGGTAGAGAAAAAGGTGGTATGGTCGGTAGAAGAGCTTTAGCTGGGACTGTCTTAGTTCACAAGATTACAGGTGCTTTTGCAGAAGCTCATTCCGCTAAATACGGTCTAGAAGGTACTGCTAAGGCTGCCCAAATTGTTATTGACAGTCTTGTTACTATTGGTTCTTCATTAGATCATTGTAAGGTCCCAGGTAGAAAATTTGAAACTAACTTAAAGAATACACAAATGGAAGTTGGTATGGGTATTCACAACGAACCAGGTGTACAAACTTTAGAACCAATTCCATCAACTGAAGAATTAATCTCCAAGCATATGTTACCTAAATTATTAGATCAAACTGATAAAGATAGAGCGTTTGTTGATTTTAACAAGGACGATGAAGTTGTCCTATTAGTTAACAACCTAGGTGGTGTCTCTAACTTCATCATTTCTGCAATTGCTGAAAAGACTAATGCATTCTTGAAGGAACAATATGGTATTACTCCAAAGAAGGTCATGACCGGTACCTTAATGACTGCTTTCAACGGTAACGGTTTTAGTATTACCTTATTAAATGCCACAAAAGCATCTAATGAATTAAAGAAATCATTTCCTGAAATCAAATCTGTTTTCGAATTATTAGAAGCTTACACTGACGCTCCAGGGTGGTCTCCAGGTTTCTTTGAAGCAAAGTCTGCTCCATCTATTGACTCCACTGTCTTGCAAACAGATATAAAGGTCACAGAAGTTGGTAACTACGATTTCGATTCTTTCTCTAAGTGGATGAAAGCAGGTGCAGAACAAGTCATTAAGGCTGAACCTCATATTACACAACTAGATACTCAAGTAGGTGATGGTGATTGTGGTTACACATTAGTTGCCGGTGTTAATGGTATTACTAAGAATTTAGATACAATTTCTAAGACATCTCTATCAGAAGCTATGGCTCAAGTATCTGATATTATTGAAGGCTCTATGGGTGGTACATCTGGTGGTCTATATAGTATTTTAATATCTGGTTTATCTCATGGTATCATTCAAACATGTAAGGACAAAAATGAACCAGTTACTAAGGAAACAATTGCAGAATCGTTTGAAATTGCTTTGGAAACATTATATAAATACACTAGAGCTAGAGTTGGTTCTTCTACTTTAATCGACGCTTTAGAACCATTCGTTAAAGAATTCTCCAACTCAAAGGATTTCAAAAAGGCTGTTATTGCCGCAGAAGCTGGTGCCAAATCTACGGCTACCTTTGAAGCTAAATTTGGTAGAGCCTCTTACGTTTCTGATTCTTCTAGTGTTGAAGATCCAGGTGCTGTTGGTTTCGTTGAATTCTTGAAAGGTATCGAATCTGTCTTCTAGATGTACAAACAAAGTTACCTTCTATTATATAATTCCCATATATATAACTAATGAATATCATATCTTATTATCTTTTATATTGTCGATGTCAATTATCTATTCCAGGAACAGAATCCTTCCTAATTAATATAGGCTACGAAATGTAAGCGAATTTTCAGTGAACGCGTAAATGAAAAAATATGTGTTAACAGAAGAACGTTCAGTAACATGAAAAGAGTTAAGAATTACTTAAAAGAGCCCACGTTCCACAGTTATTTAAGAAGAAATCAATAGAAAACAGTGTATTATATCACAAGTGTAATAGTCTAAACACAAAAATCATCATCATGAGTTCCGATTTTGACAGAATTTACTTGAACCAATCCAAATTTAACGGTAGATTCCGTGTTGCAGACTCCGGTCTAGGTTGGAAGGCCTCTGCCAGTGGTGGTTCTGCTTCTAATCAAGCTAAGGCACCATTCCTGTTACCAGCTACTGAATTATCCACTGTTCAATGGAGTAGAGGTAGTAGAGGTTATGAATTGAAGATTAATACTAAAAATCAAGGTGTTATTCAATTAGATGGTTTCTCTCAAGATGATTTTAATTTAATTAAAAATGATTTCCACCGTAGATTCAGTATTCAAGTCGAAAATAAGGAACATTCTTTAAGAGGTTGGAATTGGGGTAAAACCGATTTAGCAAGAAACGAAATGGTTTTCGCTCTGAATGGTAAGCCAACTTTTGAAATTCCATATAATCACATCACAAACACTAATTTAACTGCTAAAAATGAAGTTGGTATTGAATTTAATATCCAAGATGACAATTATCAACCAGCTGGTGATGAACTTGTTGAAATGAGATTTTATATCCCAGGTTCTATCGAAACTACTGCCGATTCTGACATGCCAAAGAAGGAAGAACCAACTGAAGGTGTTCCAAAGGAAGAAGATGAAACAGGTGAAATTACAGAAGAAAAGAGTCTTGCTGAATCATTCTATGAAGAATTGAAACAAAAGGCTGATATTGGAGAAACTGCAGGTGATGTCATTGTTTCCTTCCCAGAAGTCTTCCTGGCTACACCAAGAGGTCGTTACGATATTGATATGTATAAGGATTTCATTAGATTAAGAGGTAAGACTTATGAATATAAATTACAATATAATCAGATTCAAAGAATTGTATCGCTTCCAAGAGCTGATGATATTCATCATTTAATTGTTCTGGCTGTTGACCCACCATTACGTCAAGGTCAAACAACATATCCATTCATAGTGTTACAATTCCAAAAGGATGAAGAAACTGAAGTACAATTGAACTTAGATGATAAAGACTATGATGAAAATTACAAGGATAAATTAAAGAGACAATACGATGCAAAGACACATATCGTATTAAGTCACGTCCTAAAGGGTTTAACTGATCGTAGAGTTATTGTTCCAGGTGGCTACAAGTCTAAATATGAACAATGTGCTGTTTCCTGTTCTTACAAAGCTAACGAAGGTTATTTATATCCATTAGATAATGCATTCTTCTTCTTAACAAAACCAACTTTATACATTCCTTTCTCTGATGTTAGCTCAGTAAATATTTCTAGAGCAGGTCAAACTTCTACATCCTCCAGAACTTTCGATCTAGAAATTGAACTTCGTCTAAACAAGGGTTCTACTACATTCGGTAATATAAGTAAAGAAGAACAACAATTGTTAGAGAACTTCTTAAAATCTAAGAATTTGAGAGTAAAGAACGAAGAAAAGGAAGCCCAACAAAGATTACAAACAGCTCTAGGTTCAGATAGTGAAGATGAAGATGTTAACATGGGTTCTGCTGGTGAAGATGATGAATCTGTTGATGAAGATTTCCACGAAAGTTCTGACGATGATGATGTTGCGGAAGAATTCGATTCTGATGCAGCCATGAGTGATGCTAGTGGTAGTGATATTGATGTTGCCTCTGATGATGAGTCTAGGCCAGCTAAGAAAGCTAAAACTGAGTAGATACAAAGCTAATTGGTTACAAATGATTGTTTATAATTATTATATCATTCATATATAGTTAAAATTATGTATAATATATAAAAATTTCGAAATTATTGAATTTTTTTTATAAAATTTACTATTTGTTTTAATTTTTTAGGTTTGCTAGTTATTTAGGTTGGTCTAAACATGTTTGGTCAGGTAAACAAAATGAATGCATAGTTGAAACGCTAACTTAAATACATGTCCGACAACCAAGGATATTTTTTAATTATATAAAATATGATAATTAACTGTAATCAATTCTCTAAGACCCATAAAACAGATATATGGGATATATGAAGGATTAAATAACCATCTTGTTATCATTGCATTAACATGACGAAGTTGAATTAGTAAGTCAGAAGTAAATGATTACCTGACAGCTTAAAACAACTGGAAGAATTCTCGACACCCATCTATTAGAATAACCATATGTAATGAGCTCGAAATGTTGTAGAATTACTGACACTCCTTCATTAATATCCATCCATCTCAACTTCGTTCGGACTCTCTTAATCGGCGCCGAATCTCTCCAGAAAAAGAAACGTCAAAAATTCATCGGTGTTACGAATCATCAGGAAGCATACCATCTGAAAATATTAACATTGATATTTGTGCCTGTTCCACAAGTGTGTATACAATTGTTCTGGGACAGTAGACTGTAACAAATAAAGGTATTACAACAATATCTAACATGTGTCGTATATGACATAAAGAAAAAAAAAAAATTATAGAAAAGATGGTTGATATTACAAAGATAAGTGAAGATCTGGTAATCCTGGAGAATATGTTTCCAGAAGTTAGGTTATCTCCACCAGTTGATACAATCTCAGAGGAAACCAGGTACGTTATTGGAAGTTTAAAATTCGATATGTTTACGTCCAGCTCAGACCTTAATGTCATATATGAAGAACATTCGGTTGCACTAGAGAAGTTGATTGGAAATATATTAAGATTTAAGATAGATGTTAGGGAATATCCATCCTATAGTAAATGTATGACAATAAAATTAGAATCAAGATATGTACCAAAGGAGAAACAGAGTATTTTATTAAATAAGATTGAGCGTGAATTCTCTGATATGACAGATCAGTCCTCAGAGGCATATGAACCAGATACACCGTTGATGATGTTATTATTTAATTTCTTAATGTATGATTCAATCGATTTGTTATTTCAAAACCATGAAATTAAATGTTGGAGTGATAACGAATTCAAATTATTTAGTGGAATGTTAAACGAGTTGAATGAGGATACATCTAACAAATCAAACTATGATTGTTCGATATGTATCGAAACAAAAAAGGGTAAAGATATGACCGTCATGCCGTGTGGTAAAGATCATCGTTTATGTTCTTCTTGTGTGGTTTCATACTACAGCAAACTAATTAAAGATGGTGAGATATCGCAAGTTAGATGTCCGGAATGTGAATACAGAGAGATTGAGCTCAATAGTTATACAGATTATAAAAAACTTACAAAAGATCTTTTTACACCAGCGATACCCTTTGAATTTTTTAGGGGCATACTTCCAGATGATATTTGTGATAGATATGAACGACTATTTCATTCCCAAGCTGCCGTAAAACTATCTAAACATTCTCCATATTCATGTGTTGTATGTAGGAAATGCGAGACTTGGTGTGTCAAGACTGATCTTGATGAACCTATGATGAGATGTCAAAAGTGTCAATCTACGTTCTGCTTTGATTGCTTACATTCATGGCATGGCTACAACAATAAATGTGGTTCGAAGACAACATTACCTATTAGTGTGATAGAAGAATATATCGATGTAATGGACACCGACGAATCACGCAAGAAACAACTGATCTCTGCTTATGGTTTAAAGATACTTGAAAGGGAAACAAACGATTACCTAGCAGATAAAATGCTTGATATTGCAATTGCATCGGAAGGGTCGGATTTACAGAGGTGTCCTAAATGCCGAGTTATTGTTCAGAGAAGTGAGGGTTGCAATAGAATGAGATGTGGGATATGCAGTACAGTTTTCTGTTATTTGTGTGGTAATAGTTTAAATTCCGATGACAGTTATGAACATTATAAGGAAAGATATTCTCCATGCTATGGTAGACTATTCGAAGGTATGCCTGGCGCGGAAGATGAATAATTATAAAGAGAGATAAATACTCGTAATTTATAAGCGTGACATTATTATTATATATGTATATATTTCGTAAATATCAGTTCTCTAAGATACCTTGAGATGTAATATCAGGTTGATAACGCAATGACCATTTTGGACCTAATAATGTGACTAAACCCATATCGACTAATACGAATAACCATGATGCAATATAAACAACAAAAGATAAGATTGCAACTAGTCTAATGATAAATTGTAAGAATGATAAACGTTTATCTGATACTAAAATGGATAAACTTTCAAAATTATATTTAATGAAGATACCTGGCACTAAATTCATTGCACCCATAGTATTATCGTCCTTATGATAACGGTATTCACCAACAGAATATTGATTAGTGTCAACTTCGGCACCTAATTTTTGATATATTGTTGGTACAACATAAGTATGATATACGAATGCGGTCATTGGATCATCTTTATCAAATTTTGCAGAACTATCTAGTGGATTATCTATGTATGGGTAGAAATCACCAAATGATAATTCATTAATAACATGAGCGAAATTAATCTTATCCCTTGGAGCTGGTGAGAAGTTTCTATAACCGTAACCCTTAGCCAGGATTTGTAATTCACCTTGTAATCTATTAACTGATACTGAACCGAAGATATGACAACCATCTAGAGTTGGTAGATGATTTTGTGTATTTGGATCATTTTCATCGTAGTATCTTCTTGTATCTATTTTCTCTCTGAATTCTGCAGGAATTGCATCACCAAGAATTTCGTTTAATTCTGGTGTTACTATTTGTTTAATATCATTAACTCTAACATCATATGGGATGAAGAAAACCATGTCTTCAAATTTTAATTCTGACCTAACCAATTTATTATCTAATGTTAAATCTCTAGCACGTACATCTATATATTCACAAGGCATCTTAACAAACATATCTAAATTGACTTGAACATTCTCCTTAACGTCGGGATCCACGATATATTGTTGATCGACATAACCACCAAAATAATTACCAAATTCTGTCCATGCGATAAATATTAGAAATAAGTATGTTAATAACGAGGAAAGACCACCCTTTTGGGATTTCTTTTTGTACTGTTCCTCAGTCTTAGGAAAGGCATCAAATGTCCTTAAACCAGCCATTATATTATATTGTATTTATGGGATGTCCCTTTTTGAATCTCTAGTTATGAAAATATAAGGTTGCTGTAACGGCAATTACAATACCAATTAAATTCCACTAATCTTATTCGAGAAACTACGTCACTTGTTCAACAAATGCACGAGACAATCTATTTAGTTTAGTTGTAAACGATTATAATTTGTTGATAACTTACTCTTTGTTATTTTATCTAAACTATTTGTCTCGATCTCATTTTATTGCCAAGTGTCTTTAATCGGTAACTGAAAATTTCATTACACGAATTTTCATTATATGTGAAACGTGTGCCATTTCCGAATTTTTCGGTTAAGATTCCGTACAGAAAACCTCGTACAAAACAAATGAATGTTGATTAACTCTATGTAATTGAGAACAATAAACCTACACATTCAGTAATTTATAACATTAGATAATATATACATATATGGAAACTCTGATTATCTTAACATTATGGTCCTCCTGTATTAACAACAACTTATCCTTATGGAACCTGTCATTAACAGTGTTCTACGTATTTTGCTCTGGTTAGTGGTGCCGGCGGCAGGAAGTTGCACCGTTTTCTTGTTTTTCGATGTGAAGCGCTTCATAGGAAATGTAAACAAAACAAAATAATCTTGATAATGTAGTTATCACTAAAGGATGTGTGGATATCGATAAGCATTGGAATGTTATTCTGTTATCTGATCGTACTGTCATACTTTAAATACGTTATAAGTGTGTTTTGTCTTAAAATTTCAGGGAACAAATTATTTAACAAATAGATCGTAACACTAATATCATTGAACCATGGCCAAGACTGCTGATGATCTAGATGGTTGGCAACTAATAATTACCGATTCCGACGGTAATATAATTGATGAAAACAGTAATACTGATAGAAGATCAAGAAGAACTAGAGGTGCAGCAACTAAAGTTCATTTGGAAAAAGAAATTGATGGTGTAGTAAGAAAATTAAAATTCGGTACATTTATCATTGCTAAGAAGCATTTCGCCCCACATAACGACACAGTGTTTATGATTACAGAGATCAGAATGAATTCGTTAAGTAGTTATATTGAATTATGGAGTTTCGAACTTTGGGACGCTTCAGAGTTGACACCAGATGTATATTTTAAATTTTTCAATCCTGATGTATTAAACTTAAATGAAACAGATGAATACTATGAAAATTTATATGCTAAAGAAGTTGGTCCAAATAAATTATTTTTCACTTTACAACCTAAAGAGATTAGTCTACGTGACATTAATGGGTTTCCAGATATCGTAAGGGGGTGTAATTGGAATGATAACTGTACAGAGGGCAAAGATTATATTGTTGATTTTATGGTTAACGCCAGTGCTACAAGATTTGTACCAATCGATATTAATGAACAAATTAAATTATTAGCTGATAAACCTTATAAAGATGTAACAGAATCACTTAACAATTTAATAGCAGTAAAGCAAAAGGTAAATGGAATGAAATTCAGAAGTAAAAAAAAGGGTAAACGTGGTGCCAAGAAAGAACAACAAGCAACAATAGATGAACTAAGTTTGTTGGAGACTGATATTGAATCCGATGGCGATGCGCCTGAAGCTGATGATTATGTTGATGAAGGTGACTCGAAAGTGGAGGATCAAGAATCAGATGAAAGTAATATTGAAGATGACTTGGAAGAGGACACTGATGAAGAACTAGAAGAGTCAGAGGAGGAATATCTCGAAAGTGGTTCTAAATCAAAGAAACGGAAGAGGATTAGCATAAATAAAGTAAAAGAACCAAAAACTAAAGTTAAAAAGGAGCCAAATACGAAACCAAGAGTTCGAAAAGTTAGAGAAAAAAAGGTTAAAAAGAATAAAACTCCTAGTTTCATTAGTAATGTTCGTAGATTTACTAAGAAAAATGTCGTTCGTGCAAAGAAGAAGTATACTCCATTCTCAAAACAATATAGATCAATTAAAGACATTCCAGATCTGACATATTTTGGTGATTTCAACCAAAAGGATACAAATGCATATTTGAAAAAATTGGAAGAAAAGTTAAATACTAAATCTGGTCATAAGATCGTCGAAACTATTTTCTCAAAAGTTAAGAAACAATTATATTCATCTCATGGTAAAGAAGAAATTGTAAAGGCAACAAATTTTGGAGAATACTTACCTGCTCGTGAAAATGAATTCGCATCTATCTATTTGAGTATTTATAGTGCACTTGAATCAGGGTCTTCTACAACTATCTATATTGCTGGTACGCCAGGTGTTGGTAAAACACTTACTGTAAGAGAAGTTATGAAAGAATTGCAACAATCTGCTAATGAAAATGAATTGCCACTATTTCAATATATTGAAATTAATGGTCTTAAGATGGTTAAACCAACAGACAGTTATGAAGTGTTATGGAATAAAATATCTGGTGACAATTTAACATGGGGTGCCTCAATGGAATCATTACAATTTTATTTTGAGAAAGTTCCTAGAGATAAGAAGCGTACTATTGTTGTATTATTAGATGAGTTGGATGCCTTAATTACAAAACAGGAAGAAATCATGTATAATTTCTTTAATTGGACCTCTTATGAAAATGCTAAATTAATTTTAATTGCTGTTGCCAATACTATGGATTTACCTGAAAGACAATTAGGTAATAAAGTTTCTTCAAGAATAGGGTTTACAAGAATTATGTTTACTGGTTACACACACGAAGAATTGAAGTCCATTATCGATTTAAGATTAAAAGGATTGAATGATTCGTTTTTCTATGTTGATAAGGATACAGGTAACGCCTATCTTGCAGAAGATTTTATGGCTGATGATCATGAAGGTAAAGACCTTTCACAATACAAAAAAGTTCGATTAAGAATGAGTCCAGATGCAATAGAAATTGCATCAAGAAAGATAGCGAGTGTAAGTGGTGATGCAAGAAGAGCACTGAAGGCGTGTAAAAGAGCTGCAGAAATTGCAGAACAAGATTATATGGCTGCTCATGGCTATAATTATGATGGCCAAGTCATACTTGCCCCAGTCTATGAAGAAGGTCAAGATGATGAAGAAGATGAAGAGATCAAGGATCTGGAGAAAAAAGCTAATAGCAAAATCGTGAATGGATATGAAAAGGAAATAGATGAAGATGGTAATGAATATGAAGTACAAGTTGTCAGAATTAATCATGTTATGAAAGCATTAAATGAAACAATTAATTCTAACGTAACGAAATTTATCAACAAATGTTCTTTCACTACAAAACTGTTTTTATTTTCATTCCTAAATTTGATTAAGAAATCTGGGTACGAAGAACAGCTTTTAGGTGATATTGTAGATGAAATACAGTTGTTAATCGAAGTGAACGGTAATAATAAATTTGTTATGAAAATGACTGATGTTCTTTATCCGAAGGAAGTTGGGACAGAAGCACCTCAGTTAAGAATGATTTCATGGAATTTCGTGATAAATAAATTACTGGAAGCTGGTATATTAGTTAAACAAAACTCAAATAACGAAAGATTATGTTCAATCAAGCTAAATGTCCCTATCGATGATGTAAAAAGTGCAATTGAACATGATGACCATTTAAAGGATTTCTAGATTCCTAGATATACAACATATATATGCCTATTTATAATTATGATAGAGTTCAAAAATTAATAATTCTTACTATAAATAAAGAAGCCAAACCGGAGATAATTAGTTAGTTATTAATATTGTGGTGAATTCATCGATGCTAGTAGTATGTATAAAGTATATAAATAAATAAATATATATATATATACATTGTTTATTATATTAAATTTTCATGAGGATGCTACTGTACTATTTGATTTTCTTGGAGATATCGAAGATGACTTTGGTGACGACAATGTCGGAGAAGTGCTTGCTGTTATCCTTGAAGATTTGCGGTCTTGGTTACCGAATTTTTTATATATTAATAAGGGATCCCCTGTTCTTGTTATTTCTGGTATAGTTAAAGTCAAATTAAATATTTTTGATAATGCAATTTTAAAGATTTTTTGAATATTAATTGATTTGGCCGTTGATGAGAATACAATTGGTGCATTCATTACGTTTGCATATTCTAACACAGTGTTACTTATTTGTTTCTGATATTCTCTATCCATGTCTATAAATAAGTCATACTTGGTCCCTACTAATATAGGGATCGCCAAATTATTAAGACCGTATACTTGTCTGTACCATTCTTTCACTGAATCCAAGGTTTCTGGTCTTGTTAAATCAAATAAGAATATAATAGCTGAAGATCCTACCGATGCCAATGGTAACATGTTAATAAATTCTCTTTGACCTCCCAGGTCCATTAATGAGAAAACGATATCTGTTGATCTTAAATTAATTTTACGTTTTAAAAAATTGACACCTAATGTCTGTGTATATTCTTCATCAAATATATTTTGAACATATTTGACCATTAAAGATGTCTTCCCTACTTGTGCGTCACCTACTAAACCAACTTGTACCTCCACCTGATTTTTCACATCAGGTACCTGATGTCTCTTTGAGTTTGATTGTGGCATTTTTAGATGGTTCTAATTCAGTTATATGAAAAGAATTTATTGTTTTGTTATATATACAGCAATGCTATTATGGTATTAATGATATAACGAACGGATAACGTCGAGCTATGTGGTTTCTTTATTCTGTCCAGCTTTGAATCAAGTTTTTAAGTATGTAGCTAATCTATTTTCTTAGGAAATCGACAATTAATCAAACATTACTTTCTATAAGGGACTACAAAGTAATTATTTCTATGTTAAACACCTATCCTTACTTCAGGGATCAGTACTTTTATTAATAATGGAACAAATGTAGGATCAATGTTTCAGAATATCTCTCACTTCATGCTCTTCTGTTTACGTTTATGGGATCCGCGATATATGAAATTACCCTTTTGGGACTTAATTAGCTGCAATTCGCTCCTTTCTCTTCACTTTACCCAGAACGTGCTGTGGGGATAGCAATTTGGTCGTTAAAAAAAACTTCAATCTTTGTCAGTGCGCAAACAATCGAGAAACTAAATTGAAAATATTCTCTGTGGTGTTTTTTCGCTTTTTGACGGTGGCCGTGGAGGTTCGTCTGGTGATGTTCAAGATATCATTTTTTGTGACTATCCAGAACACCCACAACTTCTCTTTGCAAATCACCTTGACAAATTTAATTTTTGAGAAACTTGAAAAAGTTTTCGTTTTTCTTTCAGAAAGGCGTTCTATAATTTAGCTATACGGACTTACAGCCCGCGTGTTTTCTGTGGGAAACACAATACAAGTCTGGACAGGCCGCTAATTCTGGCTTCTACCTAAAATCAAGGCCAACTCTGCGTAACACTGTCCCAGCTCCCTATGAGATATGAAATTTAGTACCACGGTCTAGGCAAGATAATAAACATTTGGCAAACATGTCCACCTACTTCCCAGTAATCGACAGACTGTCTAGACGCATCTTGTCTGAAATTTTATTCCAACTCTTACTTTCTCACACCTTCCCAGCGAAATTTTCCAAAATATTGTAATGTGATAGAATTACTATGTACCGTGAGGAACACAACCAAGATATCATCGCTATTGAGACTTATGCTAGCAATAAGGAATTTTACCATAGTAAAGACTGTAATTATCAATTTACAAGAAACTTTATACTATTCAAATTAATAGCATATTTATAAAATTATACTATATTTTAGTATTATCATTACTCTTGTTCAATTTTAGTTTAAAAGAGAACAAGTAACTATACCGATTATCACTACATAATGGCTGTTGGTAAGAACAAGAGACTATCCAAGGGTAAGAAGGGTCTAAAGAAGAAGGTCGTTGACCCATTCACCAGAAAGGACTGGTTCGATCTAAAAGCTCCATCTACTTTTGAAAA
>JAXQGP010000140.1:0-38042 GCA_037040125.1 Kazachstania sp. M6911
ACTTGTTCTTTGTGTTGTTGAATAACCTGTTTTTGAATCTGAATCATCTGTATAATGTGCATTACTACCAGAATAATAATCATTATTTGTTGTGAATCCACTTGTTGTTCCACCAATATCTCTTGTTTTACCTGCACCTCTTCTTCTTAATGCTCTTCTATCTAAACCAATAGTTGTATCAGTTGCAGAATCATTATTTGATTCCCAACCTGAACCTGTCCCCAATGTACCATTTTTTAAATAATTGGGGCTACCAATATCATTCACATTATTTGAAGTACTGTTATTAGTAGTTGTATGACTTCTTGTATTTTTTTGATAAAATGGTCTACTATAATCCATTGAATAAGAATGAATATTAGCTACATCCATTAACATTTTTTCTTCTTTTAATTTTTTAATTTGTAATTCAATCTTTGAATATAATTTTTCTTTGCATAATTTAACTAATTTTTCATGATTTTTTTTAGCTTTATCAATATCTTCTTGAAATTCAATACTACTTCTACTAACTCTATATTCTTCATATAATCTTAATTTAACTAATTCAAAATCTCTATCTTCTTGTAAATCTCTAAGTTTTCTTTGATATAATAAATTATTCCCTTGATGCAATGAAGTTAAATCAGTCTGTAATGCAGTCAATCTATCTTTATAATAAATATCCTTATCATTTAAAAATGATGATTGAATTTTATTAATTTTATTCTCTAAATTATATCTTCTTTTATCCTTACGTGATATTTCTTTCATCGTTATTTATTGAAGGTGAGTGGGTGCGCAGTGGGATAGTCTGTGACGTGACTAGTTTATAATATATATATATATATATGTATATATAGGTTAATTGTATTCATTGTTACATTTTCAATTTCACTTTACAATTTATGGGTAATTAAATTATTATATCCGTAACCCTTTCAAACATTTGAAAAACAAACAAATAGAGAGATGGTGCGGTGCGGTGCAATGTTCGGAGAGGTTAACAGCGAACAACCAGATATGGCACAGTGATACTTAATATAAAACCAGATCAACTAACACACTAAGAGAAGAAGGTATCGTTAAATGGTCATATCAGATTAAGTAGGAAGTTAGTACCTACTGTCTGTCAGGTACTATATTTATACTGCAATTGTGTGTGAAATGGGTACACTTTCATAACTACTATACGATACAATTCACTGATCACTGTATAAAGTATGAGTAATATACTCATATCCGTACATACCACTGTTATATATATTGCAGTACATATAAAATGAGATACGTTACATTACAAAACAGCCGCCGAAATCACGTGTGTACGGGTGTTACCCTCTCTGTGCTATCTAATTGATAACCATTGTTTGCCATACGCAGCAAAACAGGCGATGAACAGGAACATCCATCAACCAAAATATATTTATCTCACAGTAGAAACACGTACTGCAAGAAAAAGTGATAAGTTCAATTTGAACAGCCCTAACAGCAAGTATCGTATATATTGTCTCTCGATGATATGGATGTTCTGTGAGACATTCTGTGCAAAATGATAATATTGCCTCTATCAAGACCTAAGGGTTGACTGCTTCATGTTCAGGGTTTTCCTGTGTACTACAAATACAAATATACATATTTTACCCACTCCCGTGTTTCTGCTACTGTAGTTTGTCAGCAAAGTGTTCTGTTCGCATGCGAAATGCTAACTATTATTATATTAGTAATGGTTGTACGTACAGTTGTTAATAATGCAATACTATTGCTATTTTGTACAGTGATTCGTTAAACACGTAAATTTCTCGTTCTCTGATTTCTCGTGCAGTCCGTTCTCTTGCAAGTTTGTTATGTCACCGTTGCTACGTTGAAAGATTTTTTGCAATTTTTTTTCACACTGCTGGTGTGTCGTCGGTGATGATGTTATTTTTTGGGAAATTTGCCTCTTTATTCACACACACACACACCTCTGTTTGCTTCCCTCTGGTTCAGTATGAGATGACAGGACAAGAACTGATAATTTTCTAATGAGATCACATTCATTTATATCAATCTGATGATGATGTTGTCAATTATATAGTTTATTATCTTCTATTCTCTCTTGTCTCTTCTCAATATATACCACCATAGATCAATTCATATATCTAATAAAGGAGAGATATCAATATCAATATAAATATATTTTGGATTTGTAAATATTATAATTATCCAATATTTTTTTTTTTCATTTTAACCTTTTGATAGATCAATTATTCATATTTGTTAAATAATGACTGAAGAACAACAAGATATTCAACCTGTTGTTGAATCAACTACTACTGTTGTCGAAGAAACTATTTCTACTCCAATTGATTCAACTACTACTACTACTACTGTTGAAACAACTAATGAAGATGGTACAGAAACAACTGTAACTAAAACTACAGAAGAAACAGATAAACCAACTAATGAGGGAAATTCAACTGGTAGTACAACTGTTGTAGTTGATGAAAATATTATTCCTGCTAATGCTGCTCATGGTGGTAGAGAAACTTCTGATAAAGTTTTATATGTTGGTAATTTAGATAAAGCAATTACAGAAGATGTTTTAAAACAATATTTTCAAGTTGCTGGACAAATTGCAGATGTTAAAATTATGATTGATAAAAAAAATAATCATGTTAATTATGCTTTTGTCGAATATTTAACTCATCATGATGCCAATGTTGCTTTACAAACTTTAAATGGTATTCAATTAGAAAATAAAAAAGTTAAAATTAATTGGGCTTTCCAATCTCAACAAAGTTCATCTGATGAAAATAATTTTAATTTATTTATTGGTGATTTAAGTGTTGATGTTGATGATGAAACTTTAAGAGCTGTTTTCAAAGAATTTAATTCTTTTATTCAAGGTCATGTTATGTGGGATATGCAAACTGGTAGATCAAGAGGTTATGGTTTCGCTTCTTTCTCCGAACAAGATGATGCTCAAAAGGCAATGGATGCTTTACAAGGTAAAGAAATTAATGGCAGATCAATTAGAATAAATTGGGCAACTAAACGTGATAATAATACTACTCCACAAAATAATAATAATCATAACAACCGTCGTGGTGGTTTCCGTAATAATAACAATGGTAGAAACCATAGTAATAATAACAACAACAACAACAACAACAACGGTATGGCTCCACAAATGCCAATGGATGGCGGTAACATGATGCCACCAATGCAACAACAACAACAAGCTCCACCTCAACAACAACAACAACAACAACAAATGGTCCCACCACCTGTTAATCCACAAGCTATTGATGATATGATTAGAAGAGCTCCACAAAGAGTTACTACTGCTTACATTGGTAATATCCCACATTTTGCTACTGAAGCTGATTTAATTCCATTATTACAAAATTTCGGTTTTATCTTAGATTTTAGTTATTATCCAGAAAAGGGTTGTTGTTTCATTAAATATGATACTCATGAACAAGCTGCTGTTTGTATAGTTGCTTTAGCTAATTTCCAATTCCAAGGTAGAAACTTAAGAACTGGTTGGGGTAAAGAAAGAAATACTTTTATGCCACAACCACCTCAAGGTCCACCACAACCAAATATGATGCCACCTGTTATGATGGGTAATGGTCCAATGGTTGATATGCAAGGTCAACAACAACAAATGCCACCACAAGAATCTCAAGAACCTCAACAACAATAGATAAAATACGTTGATGGTTACTACTTATTTTCTTTCTCTCTCCCTCTCCCTCCCCTTTAGTTACCTCACTTTCTCTAGTTTACCTTATGATCTTTTTTAAAGCAAGTGTTTGATGATAAAATAATATAACGTTTTTTTTCTTTCCCTTTATTTTTCCTTTAAAAACAGTTTTCTACATAATAAAATAATTTACATTAAATGAAATCGAATTTATTTCGTCTATTCACTTCATTATAAATTATTTTATTTCAAATTTTTATTTTTACTTTTACTTTATACTTTTTATTTCTGTTTACTATCATATTTTATGGTTATAGAAATTCCATAAAATGATGACGACTTTCTTTCTATATAATGTATACATATAATGCAAGACTCTACAGACTCAACTCTCACCATATAGTATCATTTCATACTATATATCTCATAAGTAAATAAACCTTAGAGGTTCGATCTCATCCTTTATAATTTATTATTTACTATGTGAAAAATTTTCTTCTATGCGTAGTGCGTAAACTATCAATTCCCAACAACAACAAATACAAAGAACAAGCGAAGACGAAATTTAAAGTGTTTTCGACACTTATTACTTTGGTTGAATATCTTAATAAGCATCGATAGATATTTTTTGCATCTTTACGATATTATAAAGTAAGGGATTAACTTATATTTTACACACGTATACACATTAGACGATATCTCATTATAAGTATCAATTATTAAAGTTTCATTATTTGTAATAAATTCGATAGAAAAAAAAAAAAAAGAAAGATATTGGGAACTTTTCAATCACAATAATTCAATTTTGTTTCTAAAAAATTTTTTTATGAATCTTAATCAAATTATTCAATTAATTCTTACTTTATTCATTATTAAATTAACATTACCATTTGTTAAAAAAATGTATACAAACGTTAGAAGAAATACAAGAAATTTACTAATGCCACGAAATAATAATAGATATATTCAAAATGAAATTTTTTTGAAAAGGGGTGGTTATATTGCAGGTTTATTAAATGAAGGGAATACATGTTTTATGAATTCTGTACTTCAATCATTAGCTTCTTCAGAAGAATTAATGAAGTTTTTAAATAAGACAATTATTGATGGTAATGAGGATCAAAAATCTGTTAAATTTTCAATTGCTTTATTAGATCTTTTAAATAAATTAGATGGGAAATATGGTAGGGAGAGAGCATGGTTCGAAACTACTAAATTATTGAAAACTATGTCAAATGGTCCAAATAAAAATATTATCTTAGGTTATGATCAAGAGGATGCACAAGAATTTTTTCAACAAATTTTATTAGATTTAGAGAAAGATGTTAAATTTGTTAATGATATGGAAAAGGATGAAGAGAAAGAAAATAAACAGAAACATATTGCTGAATCAGATTTACCTAAGGATGCGTTGTTAAATCAAGATAATTTACAAACTGTTGGTACCGTTTATATCCCAACGGATCAAATTGAACCAAATTTAGTTGAATCTGAAAAATCAAAACATTTCACTCCATATAAATTAATTACACCATTGGATGGTACCACTGTAGAAAGAGTCGGTTGTTTAACTTGTGGTGAAAATGGTGGTATTAGATATTCTGTATTTTCTGGTTTAAGTTTAAATTTACCAAGTGAAAATATTGGTGCTACTTTAAAATTAACTGAATTATTAAATGAATGGAGTAAACCTGAAATTATTGAAGGTGTTGATTGTAATCGTTGTGGTTTAAATGCTGTTCGTGAACATTTAGAAAATCAATTAGAATCTAGTAGTGCATTACCGGATAAATTAACTGATGCTATTAAGGATAGAATCTCTAAATTAGACGAAGTACTTGCTAAACCTGTTATTGATGATGATGATTATAAAAGATTACATACCGAAAATATGGTTCGTAAATGTTCTAAATCGAAACAAATTTTGATGTCTAGACCTCCACCATTATTATCTATACATATCAATAGATCTGTCTTTGATCCACAAACTTTTATGATTCGTAAAAATAATTCCAGAGTCTTGTTTAAATCTAGAATCAATTTTGGACCATGGTGCTGTACTCCAGAAGAAATTAATTTGGATGCAAGATTACCATTATCTAAGAAGGAACCAGTTACTGAAGAATCAAGTGAAGATGAAAATGTAGGTGGAGAATACTATGCCAATTTACATCATAAATTCCAACAAGAATTCGAAGATAGTGATGAGGATAGTGATGACGATCGTGAAAGTTATTCGATTCAAAATGCAAGACAAAAGGATGTTAGTAATTATGATCCGTTAGGTGGTGAAATGGAAGATTCTGATTATTCAACAGAAAAGCATATGCACGACGAGGAAGAAGAAGAAGAAGATATAGAATACATAGAAGAAGTCGATTCCTTAGGTAATACTATTAGAAGAAGAGTTGTAAAGACCAAAGAAATAGAACTTGATGATGAAAACTCTGATGTAGAGGTAGAACATATTGAAAATGAACTCGATGAACGAGAAACGGAACCTGTAGATGCAGAAGAACCTGAAGAGGATCAAACTGAAACTCAAGAAGTTACTGAAACTATCGTTCCAAAACTTTCAAATATTCCAGCAACTCCATTGACATATTCATTAAGAGCTGTAATTATCCATTATGGTACTCATAACTACGGTCATTACATCGTATTTAGAAGATACAGAGGTCAATGGTGGAGAATTTCCGATGAAACTGCCGATGTTGTTGAAGAAGCTGAAGTTTTATCCACACCTGGTGTATTTATGCTATTCTATGAATATGATTATGATCAAGCTACAGGTAAGATGAAAGACGATATTGCTGAATATGAAGAAGATGAATCATTAGTAACTGTTCCAGAAGTTCAAAATCAAGTTCCAGCTGAAAATGATGAAGAAGAATCAGGCTCAGAATCAGAAGAAGAAAATCAAGAAAATGAACCAGCCAAGGAAGATGAAAATTTACCGGAAAGTTTAGAGACAGTACAAAATGAAGCCAAATTAATTTAGATTAGAGGTAATCTTAATGTACCTTTATACATATGTATCAACTAAAAGCAAACAAAAGCGAAAACCCACTATACAAATATATAAATAAAAAGTATATTGCATCACATATTTATGATATTAGAAAAAGAATGCTCATAATTTTATTCTTTGATATTAACAATTAAAAATGTCTATTGACATACATACTTTGTACATAAATAGATATATAAATAGTAGTGAAGTCTCGTGTTTGTTTATGCTAGATCATCATAAGCTTCTTCTTCTCTTCCTTTATATTGAGCGTATCTTTCCTCCTGCTCTTTTTTTTCCTCGTTGGCATCTTCGTCAATTAGTTCATTAATATCATAATCAAATGAGTTTGGATCATCGTCATATTTACCAATTATTCTTCTCTTTAGACCAGTCTTGTCATCGATATCAAATTTATTATGTGTCTTTGCAAATGTTGAAGAACTACCTTTACTTGAGTCAGCACCTTCCTTCAATTTAAAGTTGATCACTGCGTTACGTTTACCTTCTGAAACATTTTTATTTCTGTTGAAGTTACCGACACCTGATATTAGTGGTAATAATACAATGAATGCAATAATGACTATTAATACGATTATATATCCGTAAAGTTCCATGATTCTATATTTGAATGTCTTATGTGAGTGAATGTCCGGGAATCTAACCAAAAAAAAACTTGATTCAATTCTACTGTACACCTCTATGAATCATCAGAAAGTGCAACCATACATATATTGCTCATCATCGCTACTCTTATTATAGATCTAAGTGTTTCAATGTGAAAATTTTCTGGTTTCAATTGTTCCTTTGTGATGGATGACATTAATTCCGTGGGGTCTCTCACCTCGCGATGTTATGTTAAATTGTCTCATTACACAGTTTAGTATGATACAATTAATTATGCATTGAACAAATCAAATTTTTGTATTTATAATCAAGATTGAGGACTTGTATTTAAACAGTAGGTCTTTCAAAATTTGTATTATCTAGCGATATTCCTCAAGTAAGGTAATAACTAATTAGAGACCACACGATGTTTAGACGCTCATTGATTGGACAAGCGTCCAGACTTGGATTCCACACCGTTGCAACTAGAACAGTCCCAACAAGGATGCTATATATGACAAGACTTATAAATAGAACACCAATGGCACAAGGTATGAATAGAACGATATCAATTAGAGGCTACGCGGAACATAATGTCAACAGTACATTTGGTAATGAAATTCCAGAAGAAGTTGCCAATTTATCATTGAATGATTATCATAATGCAGCAGATGAATATTTGGAGAATTTATTAACAGATTTAGAAGAATTAAGTGAAGATCATCCAGATGAGTTTCCTGATGTAGAATTGAATCATGGTGTAATGACTTTAGAAATCTCTAAGTTAGGACCATATGTTATTAATAAACAACCTCCAAATAAGCAAATTTGGATTGCATCACCAGTCTCTGGTCCAAATAGATTCGATTTATATCAAGGCGAATGGATATCATTACGAAACGGATTGAAATTGAATGATTTAATAACAAGGGAATTGAAACAGGCAATTCCTGATGCTAGTTTAACCAGCGTATATAAATCATGAACATAAAAATAATAATTATGCTAACTTGTATATATACCTGTATAGATAAATGCGAAAAATGAAGTGATAATAATAATAATAATAATAATAATATACTGCGAAGTGATGATGATATGTTTATATTTACATGAATCTTTTAATTAATTCTTCGTATATTCCCCATGCGATCCCTGCACTAAATGCTTTTCTAGTTAATCTCATACTTAGACCACTAAATAAAGCTGTAACATTTTCGTTCTTGATCATATGGATAAACGTATTAACAAAATTGTTGAATCTATTTGGTTCTAATTGCATACGAGTTTTTAAGGTGTCAAAAGGAGCTGTGATTGTTGTAGCAATACCAGCCGCTGTAAATGCACTAACTGTATTAATCAAAGTTGATGTTCCTGTACTATATTTCTGTGGTGAGTTCTTGGAACTTTTACTCTCATATTTCACCAATGTGTTGGGTAAGATTACAGGTGTAATTATTTTAGCCTTTTCATATAGTAAGACATACAGTCCTGCATAAGGTGCATCTCTAAGACATGTAGCACCGAACCCTTTAAAGAACCCATTGATCTTATCAGCTCTATATATGTCTATGACTGCCTCCTTTAAACTTGTATAATTGTATAAAGTAGACTCATAACGTACTTTTATTATTGTAATTGGCATTGTAATATAACCTACTAAACCTCTTGCAACTGCACCAGTCAATAAATTTGCAGTATTGGATAATTCGGGTAATTTACTACTCTTGGAAGTTCGAATGGATTCTCCCGTCTTCTTTGCCTGTATCAAAGCAACTTGTGTTCTCATTGAATTTAAACATGACAAATACAATGCACTACCTATCGAGGTACGCAATGCAGAAGGTAAAGTACCTCTCCACAACTGTAAGGGATTCTCCTTGACCAATTGTACAATCATGGAACCCAAATGACTCTGTGATTTACCATTAACGATATTTATTTGTTTTGGTTGTTGTTGTATTCTTGTCTTTAACAGATCCAATGGTTGTAATGCAACAGCAGCTGTCAATCCACCTACAAACCCACCTATTAAGTGAGCTGTCGATTTAGTTTTCGGTTTTGGTGTCTCTGTCATGATGACTATGCCATGTACCTATCTTGTATGTGTCTATCAGTATGCCATCAATGAGCTGATCCACACACTTACCGTTTTTGACGTCATAAACAAATATACGAAACCTGATAACAGACAGATCAATAATGAAACCACTAACTGAAGGAGTATCCTTAACAGAGTTGCCTTGTAGTGAACCTCACCGGTTGTTGCTCTAGTTCTTCTTACTATCTGATGTTCCGTGGGGGTCTACTGCCATAGTAATAATAATAGCGATAGTACGGTGAAGGGACCCAGCGCATAGTAAAGTGAAATTTAATTTTATTTCAGATGGCTGGGCGATGCACTATTTCGCTGCGACAATACAGTGCACAGAGTGCCCAGATCCATTTGAATTGGTAGCAAGTTGCAGGTTAAAACTATTATGATCTGTAGCTTATATTATACAGTATCGATTATGTATCGTCGTCGTTATATATTTATATATATAGTGTATGTGTCTATGTAGAGATCTATATCGGTATTTTGAATTGGCTCTGTCGGTTGTGCTCCCCTTTGTATATAAGCAAAGAGAAATAGATAGATCATATAATTCTGGCAATTTTTGATCTGTTTAAAGACAAGACATACAGTTTTACATTCGTTACAAATTTAGTATATATACATACAATTAAGCATTAGAGATCATGTCTGAGGTAAAATTACCGTTTAGAGTAAGGGCGAGATACGGTTGGTCAGGACAAACTAAAGGTGATTTAGGTTTCATTGAGGGCGATGTTATGGAAGTCACTAGAGTTACAGGTGATTGGTATTATGGGAAATTAATGAGAAATTCAAAATGTTCAGGTTATTTCCCACATAATTTCGTTACTATTATACAACCTAATAATAATTTGGCATCTTCAACTGCGTCAATGCAGAAATCACAGGCACAAAATTCAAGTAGAAATGCATCTCCTAAAAAGGTAAATATTCCAGAGATTCCAATGAGAGAATCCAAGAGAAGTAGTAGGCTCAGTAGAACTAATAGAGATCTGAAACCTTCAGGTTCTAATGACAATGGTGTATCATTGTCTCCAATAGCGACTTCTGCATCTAGTGATTCATTACATTCTTTACCGTCATCTCCGTCATATAACTCACCTTATTCTTCTACTCCATCAAGTCCCCAACATGCACAATATACAGAAAAGAAGAGCTCGATGAGGAACCATCAGCATCAACAATATCAATTCTATGAACAATATCAACATAGATCTTCACCAGATTTAGGTTCATCTGATAGAAGAAAATCAACTATTGCAAATACAAAACCACGTCATCAACATCAAGGAAACTTGAAAAATTATCCATTACCTCCATTGCCCCCATTACCAGATATTTCATCAGGAAATAGGCGCTCTAGACCTTCAAATAGATTTGGAGCACCAATTAAATCATATTCTTCCAATGATATTGCATTATCGAGACAAAATAACAATTCAGGAAGTGATCAAAGCTATCATTATAATGGTTACGATGAACCATCTGATCCTGCTAAATTTTCATTAGCAGGTAGTAGTAGAATACCACATTTAAATGACTATTCCAATAATTCATTCTCAAATTCAAAATATATGGATTCTTCAACTACTGATAGTGAAAATAGTTTTGCAATTATGAGTGATTTCAGTGCAACTAGTGCAGGTAGTTTTGCAAGACATAAATACGCTCAATCCTTTTCAGATTCTTTACAAAGATCAGAAGCTGCTCCACTATCTTCTTCTAATGATATTGATCTGTTACAAAATTCAATTAATGGATCTCCAACAGATTCTCCAAATGGTAGTAATAAAGCATCTTTATCTAATTCAAATAATGGTCAAATGGGGAATCTGCTCAGGAAAATTTTACCTAGATCCGCAACTACATCTTCAGGTAATTTACCAAATAGTAATAGTTACCCAAAATTACCATCTTTACAAAATCTGAATATCAATGGCAGTAACGGTTCTGGTACTCATGCAGATGCAAAGGATTGGATCACTGTTAAATCTCAAGTCAATAGATCAAGAACCTTAACCAAATACGAAAAACATCCAAGATATATGAGAGCATTGGAAGATAATCGTGATTTAATATTACATCCTCAGGATTCTATCTACAGTGGACTAAATAGTAATGAAACTAAAATGGGTAGCACACCAGGAACACTGGCTTTAAAGATGTCTGAAATGAATTGCGATTACATCGATCAAATGACTAAGAAACGTTGCTCTAAAGATAATACAATGAAATTAAGTACTTGGGCCACAGCAACATTTTCTGCTAGATACGGTACACCATTAGAGAAATTAAGAGGTCTTTACATATTTTGTACTGAAATGTTTTATTTAGTGGATGATAATGGTGGATCTGATTTCAGTTCCGAACCAACTAATTTAAATGAAATTTTTCATCAGAAATATTGTACACCATATCAGTTAACTTGGTTATTTAAAAGATTAGCCAACGTATTAGGTATCACATGTGAAATTGTCATTGGTTTCTTAAAGACACCTGGTAATGATAATACCGAGTTCAAATATAATCATTGTTGGTTACGTGTATTAGTTGAAAAGGAATGGAGATTTGTCGATGTTATTCTAGGTAATGTTACAAACCCAATTCATGCATTTATTAATAATCACAAAAGAAAGACTGCAGATGACAGTTATTTCTTAGTCGAACCATTGAAATTCATTTATACTCATATTCCACCAAGAGAATTTGAACAACATATTGTACCAAGTATTGATCAGTTATCTGCATTATATCTACCGTTGGTATTCCCATCATTCTTTGAAAATGATTTGAAGCTACACAACTATAGTACTGCTTTATCATATTTGGAGGACTCGGAAATTTATGAATGTTCATTAGAGATTCCAAACGATATTGAAATTTTTGCATCAGTAGTTACCACTCCAGATAATAATGATGAAACTATGGCTAAGAAATACTCAGAAATGAATCTTGCATTAACTCAAATAAAGAAACATAAACCAGAATCAGGTCGTCGTATCGCAGTCATTAAAGCTGTTTTACCACCTGGTGCATCCAAGGGTTCATTATACATTCATTCGGGTCTAAGAGGTAAACAAGTATCTATTGCAAATGTTCATCCGTTATCTATGCTAATTCCATTAACTCATAAGAAAGGAGAAATGAAATTTGAATTTGTCATAAGAGTTCCATCTGAAAATGTTCAAAATGTAGAGACGTATATCAAGGAACCTCAAAATCGTTATCTATTTGTCAACAACGAGTATAATTTCAGTATAATTCAGAACCCATATGATGGTGTCATTTACACAGATAATGGATCGGTTGTCGAGGATATTCGAGCCAGAAACAAAAGACAAATAATGGCTATCAAGTCGCCTTCTGGTAAGATCTATGAAATGAAAAAACAATATCCAAACATGACGTACGGTACATGGGACGCTTGTATCAATTTCAAAGAAGAGGGTATTTGGACAGGTTTAATTAAAGCTGATTCAGGGATTGGCTGGTGTGTCTTTGCAGAATGGATCTGCATAGCATAAAACAACAACAACAACAACAATAATAATAATAATAATAAAAAAAAATGCATTATGACTTCTAATTGAGGTCTCCATCACATACATATACATTTTATATAATAATAGCATCAATATAATTTTGCATTATCTGCATCTAAATAATTTAAGTAAATTTTAAAAATTAACTAATGATAAAAATGACGTTCAACTTGCAATATTATGTGTTCTATAAGGTTAGGCAAAGGGTTAGTTTGGTTTTGAAATTGTATCACTAGGCACGAAATTCCACTATTTATGTTCAAAGTTTCTGAAAGCGTCTTCGAAATTATAATTTTTACAGAGCCCGAATAAACCATCTGTAAATAAATCTGATAAAAACAATTTTAGTAGCATCATCAGGACAATGTATGTGTGTTTCTCATCATAATATATACATTTCACATAACCAAACAGGTTATAATATAAATTAACTACCAATTGACAAATATACTCAGCCAAAATGAGTATGGAAATAGACAGTCTAGGTGACGGAGATGAGCAATCCCAACATTTCGTTCGTTTCACCAATGTACTAAAAGATTACGTTGTTGATTACTTAAGTAAATCTGAAGAACAACAAGCGAATGGTGATACACAAGATGGACCTGATCCCTTTGATATAATCAAGGAATTTAGATCAATTGCTGCACAATCGGCAGCAACCCTGATCAGTAATGGTCAAGGAAGTAGTGCATCTTACAACGATTGGTTATTGGAAGCAAGGTTCTGGCACCTGTTTGATTTATTATCTAGCTTCAGAGCATCAAATGAACAAGTCAATGAAGATGGTAGCAAATTATCGGATATTCCGATTCATTCTTACAACTCAAATGCAGTATTTGAAAAGAAACTAATGTTCGAAAATAAATCACTATATCAAATATGGATCATTGTTGTATGGTTACAACAAAACATGCCCACAGTTAATAGACCTGAGGATATAATGACATCTAAGTGGTCTAATTCCTTAGTATCAGGTGGGTTGAAAAGTGCAGATTTAGATTATCCACTTCGTGATCCTGAAAATTCCAATAATATTGACATTAAGGATAAAGAACAAGATCACGTTTTCTTTAAATATATTTACGAATTACTAGTTGCTGGTAATTTAGAGGAGGCATTTGAAGAATGTAGATTGTCAGAGAATTTAACTTTATGTATGATAATGTGTGGTATGCAAGAATATTTAAACCCAAAAATTGATGAACAGTTAGCAAATGAATTTGACACCCAAATGGGTATCAAGAAACATACATTATGGAGAAGTACAGTGTATAACTTATCTCAGCAAGAAAAGATAGATCCATATGAACGTGCCATTTACAGTTATCTATCTGGTACTATGCCAAATGATGATATTTTACAAAACACTAGTTGGGAAACTGAATTACTATTAAACTTACATCAAATAATTGAGATTGAAGTGGAGAATTATTTACTAAAAGAAGGTAAAGGTGATTCCAAGGAAATTATTACATCGATCCCAAGACAAGCTCCATCATTAGAAACAGTTTTAAATGTTGTTTCTTCAAAGCATATGAATGAAAGTACACATCCAATAAGAGCGTTAATTGGCTCCATCATTTTGAATACATTACCAACAATGATACATTCCTCTGTTGATATGTTATTGGATATTGTCAGAGGATTAGAAACCAGTAACGACTTATTAGATGAACCATATTTATTAAGAATTGTCACCCATTTAGCCATTTTATTAGATATTATTGAACCAGGTCATGTATCGAACTCAGATAAAACAAAATTGATAACGGCTTATGTTAGTGTATTAAAATTACATGGATTGTATGATTCCATCCCAGTATATATGAGTTTCCTAGATAAATCTGATGTTGTCGATGCATACTCATTTATATTATGTACAATTGAGGATACAAATATCAAGAGATCGCAATTAAATTTAATCAATCTATTAAGATTACCAAAGGAGGACATTTTGAAAAAAACTACAGAACGTGTATTTGAAGAGACTGAATCATATTATTCCCCTGAAAATGATATTACAGTTACTTATGATATCTCAGATATTGACAAACATTTGTTATTTGGTGTTGGGTGGTTAATTGAAGGTAGATTATATGTTGACGCCTTATCATCTATGATCGCTATGTCTAGAAGATTATTAATTAATGGTAAAATAGGCACACTTCGATATTTTTTTGAAAGTAATAATATCGACGATATAATTCAAGATTATAAAGCAGAATTATTATCAACTGATAACACAAATATTACTGAAGATGATCATATGGTCCTTGAAATACAACAATATCAATCATTAGTAACGGGCTTCATTAAATATAGAGATTGGCAGAAGGCTATCAAACGTTTGAATTCAGAATCAAATATTCCAACATTAATTGAGATTTTCCAAGAATATTCTAAATATTCACTAGATTTAGCGAAAAGTTTCCTAATACAATTAACCGAGGATGAAACATCAGAAGATTTCCCAGTATTATATGAAATCAGAGCATTATATACACCATACTTAATTATTGAATTGCATAAAGGTTTGGTAGAAGCTGCTGAATTATTAAAGATTCCAACTTTCATTAATGATGCATTATCATTTACCAACTTGGTTGCCAATGAAACGGATAAGATATATTTATTATTCCAATCTAGTAATAGATTGAAAGAATATTTGAAGTTGGTTGCTAACACCGCGACTCGTGTAGAACACATATGATGTGAATGACTGTTACAATTATATAAATAAATATAATAAATTAATAAATTATTTAGTGAAGGTTGCGGAATTCTGTCAAATTGGATATTACTCATTTTTCGTTAATCTTTTTTTGTAATTCACCAAATATTTTATCCCTATGTTGGGCTAATGGATTATCAATATCAGATTCGAAGAAAATATTCCTTTCGTAATCATTATCATTATTATTTGTTATTTCATCATTTATCTCAAGGTTTTCATCCTCGTCATAATAAGCTTTTCTAGTATTATTCATATCGACATCAACAATATTATTTTGATTAATAGAATATAGAATATTTTCGCTATTTTCTAGTTTATCAAATAATTCGTCATATTGTTGCATATTATTACCTGTTTGATCTCCACTCTTAGATTCTTCCCATTCCTCCACATTTGATGGTATTACACCCCATTTCTGTAAGGATTCGATTTCTTGACTCTTAGTTCGTTCATCTTCTTCTTCGGCGATTTCCTCGCCTTCATTACCAAATAATACAGAACGGTCATCGTCTTCATCTTCTGGATAATCATTTTGATAATAATTTTCATCATTCGAATCCTCATCGTCAGATCGTATTTGAGAATCTGAGTATTCTTCATCATCTGGTAATAGATCGACGTATTTATTAACGATTTTCACAAAACCAACATTATTATCCAAATCATATGATATCATTTCAGTGTCAGGAACTCTTTCTAAATGATAAATATCATAAACATAATCTTGATTCGACAATGATACAGCTGAATTCAAATATCTTTTCTTCGACGGTTTCTTCCTTTGATTGGCGGTTTCATTCTTATCGGATTGTAATTTCAGATAACTATTTACCATTTGTGCAATATCGTCAGGTAATTTATCTGAATGATCATGTTGTATATCCAATTGTGGTTCGATTTCAGTATCACTGTCCCTCTCATCTCTTTTCCTCTTATGTTGTTCCAATACAAAATGTTTCCCATCATCATTAGATAGTTTCAGTAGTGGCGTATCGATCTCCTTTTCATTCTCATATGAATTTTCATTGATTGTCTTTTGTAATTTGAAAATATATTTAGCTCTTTTAACCTTTTTATCCTCATCGATCAATAAGGCATGAACTGAACCCTCATCTCTTCTTCTTTTCACTCGAATAAACTCTGGTGCTTTCGTCATTGTGTGCAGGTATTTGTATCTAACTAATTACTATAATATTTTGCGTTGTTTGCAATTCAATTTGGGTAAGTGTAGTAATAAGTTTCTAACTTGAAGTGGTGATTGCTCTTGCAAGTTAATCTAACGATCCCAGTTGTGTAAGGGGCCCATCGATACAATCGTCTCTTCTCACTAATTATTAGATAATATTTTCAATTATTGTTAGTAACCGCTGTGTCACAGGAACACAGAGAAATGGGCGTACAACAACAAGTATCAACCCTAATACCTTGAAAAATAGGGTATCAGTATTAGAAAGTCTATAAAGAATTATGTCACAGTTTCCAAATGAGGATAAATGTCATAGTTTAAGAATTAATAACAAATTGTAACCAAGGTCGAGTCTACAAATAGTTGTAATGTCCATGATGTAAGATAATATAAAAGTATAGATAATAAAGATATCTAATCATACACAGTTGAGAAGGTCGTTGCGGTGTCATCAAAACCCTGTTGATCTGGACAACTGATAAAATTTACAAACTTAAAGAATTGGACAGTTATTATATGTATTGAGTATTTCCTAAATTCGTCTATTGAAACGTTGGAAAGTGTCGATAATTTTTTTTTTTTATGTTTTTGGTAATTGTTTCCCTTTGTTGGAAACGACAATAACTGAGATAACTTTTTTTAAGAAAATGTAAAAACGACACAATTTCGAATATTCAATAAGACTTTTCTAACCTAATTCTGATTTATTATATATTATATATTAGTTAATTTATAAACCGATCTTTCCAAATATCCTTTCCTGAGAGCAAAATAAGAACCAATATGACAATTTTCGATAACTACCCTACTGAAAATATTGGATGTCCAATTATTAAAATGGCGTTCAATTTACTGCCAATAAAATATATATCTTCAAAGATGCAACAGTATGGGCTGTGTAATAATGTTACAAATTTTGAATTTAACGATGAAACAGTAACTTTGATTACAGGTGGTGCGAATGGACTTGGTTCAGAATTAGTTAAGAAATTGTTAACAAAACCATGCAGAAAAATAATTATTGTAGATATCGTTCCACCAATTCCAGAATATCTTAATAATCCTAAACTATTGTTTTTAAAATATGATATTTCTGATGAACAACAAGTTAGAAAATTATACGATAGAGTGATCTCGGAGTTTGGATACTTAACAATTTTAATTAATAATGCTGGAAAAACTAATATCGAAACAATATTCACCGCAGAAGATCATCAGATTGATAGCATAATGAACATCAATTTCCTAGGTGCATTTTATCTCACTTCATTATTTTTACCCCATTTGTTAGAAAATATGTCTGGTTGTGTTGTTAATGTTTCCTCCATTTTAGGTGAGACGACACCTGCTAGGTTAGCGACATACGGTGCTTCGAAAGCAACATTAACGGCTTATCATAAGATGCTAACTCATCACGTATCAAGAACAACTGGATGTAACATCAATACAGTTTTAGTTTGCCCCGGAAAATTAGAAACAAAAATGTTTGAAGTTGTAAGTACACCATCGAAATTATTGGCTCCAGATGTCGACCCTTCCAAATTATCTGAGGAAATGATAGTTGCAATCGAAAACAATAGACCATGCATCATAAGAAGGCCATATTACACTAATCTTCTTCCAGTATATAAAGCACTCGACTGGCCATTTATATGGTTAATAAAGCATTTCAGTGGAATGAATAGAGTGACTGCTTTGTAAAACTCATCACGAATAATTCAGAAGTGATATTTCTTTGTGAAAACAATTAATTTTACTGAAATTACATAGAAAAAATATATATAAATATGCTCCGAATAATTAAACTATATTACTATTCAAATAGAACATATAATATATACAATCATATCTTGCCTATAGGTAAATCCTACAAATCAAATTCCTCTCATAAATTTCTACTTACTCTCTGTTTGTTGTCTCTCCAAATTCTTCCATAACTCCAAATTCTTTTCAGCATAAGCTCTCATATATTTTGCATGATTTCTCATCACTCTTGTAATCTCTTCTACTCTATCGTTTTCAAATACAGGTAATTCTTGATTCTGAATAATATCTGTTATTTTCTTCAAATCTGGTTCCGTTACATTCAGAAACTGTTGTAATTGTTCAATTTCCTTCTTTAATTCCTTTGATTGAATTTTAGGATCCATTTCTTGGTATGAAACGGTATCCTTAACCATAGTAGCAATCTTATTAAATTTACTAAAGAGTCTTCCACTATAACTATTAGGTTCAGTGTTTGGTCTCTGTAATGAAATCTGTTGACTATTCGCTACGGCTTCATCGATAGCATCGTCCATGTGACTAAATCTACTATGTTCGGCGGTTAATTTTGCTAATTGTTTCTGTTTATTAGTCAAAGATTTCTTAATCATATCATTTTGAATATATTTCAATTTTCTAAATTTGATTAATTCTCTAGCTGAACCAGCCATCCCTACTGTTTCACCGAGTGGTTCATTGACATTATAATGTAATCGACTAACCAATTGTTCTAATAATATACCACTATCAGAATACAAATCACTTATATGAACCAACTGCTCTTGGATTCCAATATCTCTCGGAGAGTCCTTCACAAATGCCGCGGTGACATCTCTAACATCAATATAATCAGATTTTAAATCATAAAAAACCTTGGTAGCTCTTTTGTTATGTTTATAGATACCATTCGATAGTATATTTTCATACAATCTATACTCTTGGTCAATTAAGTCAAATTTCTCTTTAATTTTCTTTGGAGTCGCAGCTACAGATCTAACTTCTTTTGGTATCAATTGAGAAGAAGATGGAACCGGCAAGGATACATATAATCTAGAAGTGTTTGCTGGATCTAACGGGTTACAATTCAAAATATTTTTAGGTAGAGATGAAAATGTTGGAGAACTTGCAACAAATTCATTCCAATTGGTATTATTTGCCTCCAGGAAATCTGTTATAATCGATGTTGTATTGATTTCTTTATTTTGTAAAACCTTTTCTAAGAATAATGTTAACATTCTTATTCTATGTCGTATTAATTTCGCATCTGTACTCGGAATATTTTCATTTATTACAGAGGATGAAAGATCAATCAAATCCATATCATCCGTTGGCAATGAAAAGTCATTTGTGCTTCCTGTGATTGCTTTACCGTAGGTCTTGATAGTTTCCTTTTTAGGAATTGGTGGGATTAAACTTGTTGGGAACAATCTTCCAAGGATATTTTTCAGGGATTCAAAATCACTGTATCTTCTTTTCACTATATGTTCACCATATTTAATAGTATAGGCAACATATGCTCTACCTTGTCCCTCTGATACCTTATTAGCCTCTAGGATCTGAATATTCTGATTAACCGATCTATTATTTCGGGATGGTGTGGTGATAATTTTGTTAATTTTTTTATTGGACGATTGAGTAGCATTAACAGTAGTGTTTTTGTTTCCATTATTGATCTGTTGCTTGTCCTCTTTTAAAGGTTCCTTTGTTGCAGATAAAATAAGTTCATCGTCATTATCATTCTGATATACGGTATTCGGATTTAAAATACTTTGACTCCTTTGTGTAACTGTAACAGGTTTTTCAATCTTTTTCTCAGCTTTCTCAGATTCATTATCCAAATCACGTTTTGCATCAGACTCAGCTTCGATAAATGGATTATCCTTTTCGATGATTGCTGTATGTACCATTCTTGCTTCTACAAGACTTGCTTCATCTTCTATCGATTGAGGTTCCTTAACTTCCTTATTATCTCCGTTAGCTTCTATATTATTCTTTGTATCTTTGCTATTTGGTAGGTGATCTGTATCATCCTTATTTTCAGGCGTTCCTATAGATCCGACCAATTGATCAGCACTATTTTCAGGAGATTTTATATGTGTATCCGGTGATAAATGCTTATCTGAATTAATTTCATCACTTGAAGTTACATTGCTATCGCTCTGATTTCCTGTTTTATTCCCTTTTCTATTTCTATTTCTCGCCATTATTACTTCTTTTATAATTATGTGCCTGCGTAGAACTGTATCGAATTGAGTATTTATATATCCTATATGTGGTTACCAATGTACGTATAGAATCTTATCAGTATATCCTAGGATCCGATTCTAATCCCCACAAACTAACTCTTGATCTTTTATCTATCTGGCCTCTTGTTATAAGACCACATTAATGTTTCCTTATAAGTTTACAGATTATACTTTATTTTGCTTGAATAATGGAATAGCGAGTCTCACTAGAAATCATCAATCAAACACAGAAACATACGTACAAACAATTCGGAACTACAGTTGCAAACACTTAGGGTTGCAAATAAAGGGAGCAGTTAAATATTGAAACCCTAATTCACGTGCCGCGGACAAATTTTTTTTTTCAGCGACAAAATCTGATTTCTATTGCGATGACCTTCATGATGAGAGTTCGATTGGCAACGTTGAAACTCAATTGTAATCTCATTTACTTGAATAATATTTCTAAAATTACTGTTAGGCAGACCTACATTTGGTTATCGTTTTCAGTGTAGCACACAAGGATCCGAGCAATACAAGTTTAACGATGTCTTCGAAGGGTATTTTGATATCGAAGTTCTTGACGACAGACCAACAATTGGAACTTGTCAATGAACTGATTCAATCCAAACAATACGAAGAAGCTAATGAAATTATTGCATTTACAAACGTTGATTTATCAGAAAAATCCAATATCATAAACGCCATATATGATGAAGTCATCAATCAATTACAACAGGGTTCCAATGGTTCTGAGAATGATTTAGATGAAGATAATACAATTGCAAATATCTTTGATACAGACCTTATGAAAACTTTAATTTCTTTGGTTCATAAGGTTCCAGGTGTCTACGAATCATTATTTTCTCAAATTAAGAGAACAACAATTGAATATATAACAGGTAATCATAACAGATTATTTAATGAAGAATACTACAATACAACTGTTTTGAATTTTGTCAAACGTGTCATCGATACCCCCAAAAATGAATCAAATCCAACAGCAGATTATGAAATTGTCATTTTACTTCCTTTCTTAGAAAGATTGTTCTTGACAGCTGACGAGATCTCTTTACTATCCGACAAAGATTTAGAAGAATTATTACTACATCTTCAAGGCAGTAATATTGAATCAATTGCAGTAGAAAGTGCTAAATTAATGAGATGGATATATCCAAATATAGTCGAACACGCTTCTTTAGACCCAGAGTTTGACAGAATTACATGGTCATCTATTCAATATATTTACAATACTATCGGAATCTATGAATGGAAAGAACGTAATGCACTATGTTTCCAATTGAGATATTTAACAGTTGAAAAGGAATTGTCCGCAGAATTATTGAAATTTATTAAGAAAGACGAATACTGGTTCCAAATTCAATTAGCATTAAATCATAGAGTTCATGAAAATAGAAAATTAGGTTTATCTATTTTAAAATTAACTATTCAAAGATTAAATGAAATTTCTGAAACATTCGAAACTAAATTATTTTCTTGGACTTCTGCCTCAAACAAAACATTTATTGAATCGTGGAAAAAATTTACTACTTTATATGAGATTGTGGCTTTAGATACATCAATCAATCAAATCCAGGCTGCTAGACAAGATATTTTAAATTTGTTTAAGGATGATAATATTGAAAACAGTTGGAACCTTATCCTTTTCTCAACCGGTTTACATGCGTCAATGGAAAGTGTAAGAAAATATGTTTTGTCATTAGTATTTCAAGTTGAAAATGTTGTGTCATTCAGTACAAACCTAGAAATTTTACAAGATACAATTTTACCAGCTGCTATGCAAGCTCAATTCTACAACGTTGACCAAGATGATTGCTCATATGGTGACTTAGTATCTGATTTCATATCTCAATTACTACTAACTTCTGATAACAGAGCTGATATCATCACAAGCATAATGAACTTATTGATTAAAGAGGGAACTTCATTTGATCCATCAAGAATATATGTTTCGTATGGTATATTGAAATATTTAGAAATTACTAAGTTGAATAAATTATCTTCTGAAAATCTATCTCAGTTACGTAAATTGTTTGAATTTGAATGTGAAGAAGAAATTTTTGAAATGTCTTTACAAACTATTTATTTAAGGATGTTATTATATGCTGAAGATACAGTAAGTCTGAAAGAATGGTTAGAAGCCCTAAAGACTCATCTATTTTGTGTTAAGTATGACTTTAGATATTTTTCAAAGATGTTCAAACAATTGAAGGAGTTTTCTAATGATAAGTTTGATATTAACTCCATTGAAGAAGTAGAAAATAACAACGTTTTATTGTACTTGCTATTTGACAAGAAGCCTCAAGATATGACGAACGAATTTCTGATTATAACCTCGAGTTCCAGTTTATGTAACATGACCGAATTTAAGGATAACATATTCGAGCGCATTGTGTCTTCATTAAAGAATCCTGAAAGTACCGCTGAACTTGCATTAATCGATTCTATTCAAGATGATAAGGATAAAATATATGAATTATATGAAACATTGAACAAAATTGCTCCTGATACCAAATCATGGGGTCTATATCGTCAATATGCCAACAAGATAATATCCTGTCATTTAAAAATCAACAATGATACCCAGAATAGTACTATAGAAAATTTGATCTCTGTATATAATGAAATCGTGACCTACTATAAAAATGAAGGACGTGACATTTCTTACGGTGTTGTTGATAAAGCGTATGCCTCTTACCTAACCTTATTGAAAACTGCATTAGAAACATTATCTGCGAAGGACAGTAATACAATCCAAAAAGTTCTATCTGTTGTACAAAGATCTGTTGAAAATGATAATGGATATTTTAATGGTAATTTGGTTGCAGCTGAAATTGTTTCATACATTTTGAATAATATTTTCGATTCACTAAGCGATGAAAAGACCAAGACAGAATTATTGAATAGCTTATTTGGCGTGGTTAAGACTATATGGGAAGACCTAAATTCCGAGCGACTAGTATTAAAAGAGAGATCATTACATCTAATTGTGATAGAAACTTTGTTTAATTCAAGATTCTTAATGTATGCAACAATACATACAGATGACCTTGCAGAAGAAATTAGAGATTCTTTATCCAAATTTGGTTGTGTTATTAGTACTTTAAGTTATACCAGAAGAGGGTTCCTACCATTATTAAGCACACAATTATACAACTTCTCCAAGTTAATTACCGATACCGCCGATAGTAACTATGGATTCCTAATTGATGTTATCACTTCTGTTTTCAAACAACCACAAATGCCAGATAATATATTCAGATTGAAACCAGTAATCGCCAAATTATACGATACCAGATTGAAAAATGAATCCGAAGAGCAAGTACCATTATATAAACAAATTTATGGTGCACCAGAGTTTACTGCTAGAACATCCATCATAAATGCCATTTTCAATTTTAGTGACAACTTTAGAGGGGAATTGATTAAGTATGTTATATTTGAAACTAATGCATTAGAAGCATTAAAGAGAATCGACGGACCAGAAGAATTGGAAAGACTATTACTATGTCAATTATCGTTACTGTCAATGTCACTAATGGAAGATAAGAGTCTAGATGATGATACCCGGGAGTACATCTTCAAGAGTATCAAGAGCGAAGTATCACCATTAGTTAGAAGTTATAAAGAATGGTTCATGGCTTTAATATTTGTTGCTTGTCAAAAGAAACAGATAGCTGATGATCAAACTTCATATCTGTTGGAATTATTAAATGATCATTCACAACCAATCACAGTAGTTAGTGCAGAAAAAATTCTTTATATGAGTTTAAAAGCAATGCATGAAGATGGAAATATCCAAAATATTGATAGCTTATTAAATAAATTTATGTGTGCATTAATACCAAATGCATCCTCAAATAAACCATTAGTTAGACATTTTTCCAATTCGTTGATGTTATCTTTCTGGCCAGCATTTAAAGATAGATTAAAGGATAATGTTGAACTAGGTGCTATCTTCGAAAATCTATACAACAATGCAAAGAAGACACAAATTGTGGCTCAATTTAGAGCAGGGGATGCCAATATTTGGGATTTATACGATTTGAGTTTAACTAATATCTTTGGTGGTATCCTGAAGAAGACTACTGATCATGATACTGTATACATTTCGAAGAATGAATTTGAGAAATATTTGGTTGAAATTCCTTCTAATGTAACAATTGGTGAAGATGAAGAATCTAGTTGGTTAGGTAGAAGAACACATAAGGGTTCTAAGGGTTCCAAAAATGAATTTGAAAGCTCTGTTGATGGTCCATCACCATTACAAACAAAGAGTGGTGCGTGGGAAACTGTCCTTGATTTAGATAATAAGAAATCAAACGAATCTGTTCATAGATCTGATTTAATTGTAGTTTCATCGTTAGTGGACAAACCACCTAACTTAGGTGGTATCTGTAGATTATGTGATGTTTTAGGTGTTGGTTTATTAACAGTTCAAGATATTAGAGTTAAGAATCATGCACAATTTAAGAATGTTGCTGTTACAGCTGATAAATGGATGCCAATGGAAGAAGTTCCAGTAGACGGCATTACACAATTTATGAAGGAAAAGAAGAAGGAAGGTTATACTTTAATTGGGTTAGAACAAACTGATAAATCTGTCAAATTAGATGACGAATATAAATTCCCAAAGAAGTCCTTAATCTTATTAGGTACAGAAGCACACGGTATTCCAGGTGATTTATTAAGTGAATTAGATTTATGTTTAGAGATTCAACAATTTGGTGTTATTAGATCAATGAATATTCAAACAGCTACTGCTGTCATTGTTCACTCGTACACTATACAGCATATGTAAAATTATAAATATTAGTAAATAAGAGATACAATAAGGTATATTTTGTATTTTTAAAAAGATGCATATTAGAAGCGGCTAAGCATAGAAATGTTAAAATGTAGTTAGATTGGAAGTTATAGTAAAATAATTATAAGTAAACAGAGGTAGGTTCTGCATTATTCGAGGTATGATTTTGTACGTCATTTGACTGTGTGGCGGTGGCAGTTCCATGAGATCCAGATATTCTATATATGTGTTCTTGTTCCAAAGCTTCTATTCTTTCTCTGTTATTCTTCAAAATAATTTCATTTTCCTGTAAAGAATCCTTAAACAGTTCAAGATCGTTGGCGTCAATATTATCTAATTCCTCGACTTCATCTATCACTTGATCCTTAATTGCCTTTCCCTCAATTTTATCGATGTAAGCATGTAAGCTTCTATTGGATTTCTCTAAATGTCTGATATTGTTTTGAATTTCATTCTTGACACGTTGTAATTCTCCATCCGAGGACTCTCTAATCGCAACTTTAAATTCTTCGATTTGAATTGGTCTTTTTACACCTTCAGCAGACATGATATATTTTTGTGATATTAGTATGTTTCTTTGATTTTGTTCAGTATTTCTCAGATAATTGATATATTATTAATTACTCTAGTAGTTGAAATGCAATTGAACAGACAAGAAATAATAAAAGTAAGGCAAATGAAACCACACCAACGAATCCCTTTTTATATAATAAAACAATAAATAAGGGAATGTATTTTTTACTCTTGATTTCTATTGTCTTATGAAACCCCGCTGTTACCGCAAGTGGAAAATCGCTTGGTAAAGCGTGGGACTTAAAGGATTGTTGCCTGTTTTGTACGTAACGTTATTTGAACTGTGAACATAAGAAGAGCACCAGGACGAGAACGTAGAGATATGTGTAATTACAGTTATTGAATGCTATGTATATTTATAAAGGGTATTATATCACATTAGACTACTCATTGCTCGAGTTTGTTTCCGAAGAAGTATCTTCCTGAGATATCTCTTCATTGTTAGGATCGCTACTTATCTCGATTTCGGAATGATGATCTTGTTCGGCTTCTTCGTCTTCTCCCTCTGATTCCGTATCTTGTTCGGTTTCACTTCCACTTTCTTCTTTTTTATTGCCATCAGAATCGTCTTCTATCGACTTAACTGCTGTAGTCTCATTAGTGACAGATTTCCGTTTGTGCCATTTCCTATCTATCAACCTGGATGTGCTTGACAATATACCTGTTGACGTCTTGTCAACTGTACTTAGCCATGAAATATCTAATTCTTTGGTCTCTTCCTCTGGTATCTCTTCCTGGACATTGTCTTCCACATCAGTTTCATCAGAGTCCCCAAAATGGGTCTGCACTAGATGTTCCACTATTGGCCATCCATGTGCATTAGTAAACCTACGTCTAACTATAATATTGTTATGGGAATCAGGTGGTAATGCTACGATGACTTTCCTCCAAGTAGTCCCCATCTGTAATTGATCTGCAATCAAGCCTTGATAACTATCATCATGACCTTTGGCTTTATGTTTCAGAAAATGCTTCAAGAAAGAATCGGCGTATCGTTTCCTCAATTTCTCACAATCATCTTGAGTGTATATTTTATCATGTAAAATTGGATTCTTACTTAAATTTGGAGCATCAATAAATTCTGAAGAAGGTGTTGGTTGTGTCATCATAGATGATACTGAAGTAAATAAAGAAGCAGACGATACTTTCTTCCTGGCATGTTTCTTCTCTTTGAATTCTTGTAAACTATTCATTATTTGTTTGTATTCTAAGTATAATAATGAAGAAGTATATAACGGAACAATACCATCATTTTCACAATTAGCATATATCGTTTTTCTTTTAAATCGTTTTATGATTGTCTGGAATGGTTGTCCCGATAAGAGATAGAGTAATGGAATATTGTCATTAGTTTTGCTTCTATGTAATCCCAAATCTTTACCAGTTTGTCCCATAACACCATGGGATAATGAATATTTAACATATTTTGGATTATGTGCTGCTAGACCCAACAATGGAGAAGCTAAAGCTATGAAATTCTCGAGAGTTAATTTATTGAATAATTCTGGTTCTTTTACTGATATATACACGATAGCAAACGATTGCACTAATCCACCTAATGAATGGCCAATAAAAGAAATTTTCCTTATATCGTGATTTTTTAATAAATCGATAATATATTCTGCAAGTCTCGTACCAAGATATTTGATTCCTTTCTCTGTTTGGCAGACATTCTTTGTAAAACCTGTTATCATCAACTCTTCGTTAGGTATTTGTGACTGTTGTCTCTCGATTTCTTCCTTCATATATAACATATCTACTGTTGTATTAGAATGTAAACCATGGGTTAACAGTACTAAATGTTTAGGTTTATCACTATTGCTTACAATTGGAGGAATTTCCCATAGATCTCTTGTATTAAGTTTTTTAATTTCAAACCACGATGAATTTAATGATCGATCTCTATATTCATTACATTTTAATGAATCCTTCGTTACACCAATTGTCAATTCATATGAAGTATGATTCTCAGTCGAGAAAATCATACCACTAATCACATCTACTACCCAAACATACTGGTCTTGTAATTGATGCATCGATAATTCCACAACGAATTTCTTCTGTGGTGATAATTGACTCTTATATTTAGGTTTCTTAGCACTCACAACAACACGTTTATTATTACAATAATCCTGAGTTCTAACATCACAATATAGATCGAATGGACCCATGATATAATTGGCACTGTATGTCGACTTTGAGACATTCTTGATCTGTAAGAAGATTGATTGGTTTATTGTATCCATCATAGATAATGATAATGAACCCTTTGATTTACCATCCTGTTTCTTACTGGGACTGTATGTAATGATATATCTTTCAATTTCACCTACCTTTACAGATGATTTCTGATGGTAAAATAGTTCATCATGTGATGGGGTGTTCATTATTGAGATACTATCCAAGTTTATGTAACTTTTCTTCTGTGTTATATGTGTTCATCCTTCCTTCACTTCGGATTGGAATAGGTTAAAGGTGTCTGTTTACATTTTTTTTTAGTTAGTTATATTTGTCGCTGAAGTCTTCAGGATATGTTGTTACGAATATGCAATTAATATATGCGATCTGTTATGTTAAGAGAGGTATATCCGTACGAAATTATAAACGATTCATAGCAAAGAAACAGATAAAATTATTGTCTACAATAAGAGGGTAGTAACCTATCGTATCATAATTTCTGATACCTTTCACAAGATCATCGAGAAACCGTTCTGAATGTGTACATAGTAGACCACATGTAATCACATCTTCACTCACCGATATAGTTAAGATTATTCTCCCTTGGTTACACTACTCTATATATAGTAGTTGTAGTTGTTGTTGTAGTTAACTGAAAAATTTCAGTTATTACATAGTACAAATTCATATATAGCCAGTTCGCTCGCTTAGTGAAAGAGTTGCCTCCGAACAACAAAGTATCACTTTCATTAGTGAAGCACAGAGCAATGAACTTACATAAATATATGTTAAGGGTCAGTCTTAGTATATCTTAAGTAATGTGAGGATTAAGAAAATAGTCAAATATCTGATAGGGATACCTTCTACCACACACAAACAAGAATAAACTATATAGAGATGAGTGAATCGAATTATTCTAAGGAGAGGAAAGTTGGTGAAGGTACATATGCTGTTGTCTACTTAGGTAAACAATTAAGTACAGGTAATGAAATTGCCGTTAAGGAGATTAAGACTTCTGAATTTAAGGATGGTTTAGATATGTCAGCTATACGAGAAGTCAAATATTTACAAGAATTAGATCATCCAAATGTCATTAACCTGATTGATATTTTTATGGCTTATGATAATTTAAATCTAGTGTTAGAGTTTCTACCAACTGATTTAGAAGTCGTCATTAAGGATAAAAATATTTTATTCACACCTGCAGATATCAAGTCATGGATGTTAATGACTCTAAGAGGTGTATATCATGTTCATAGAAATTTTATCCTTCATAGGGATTTGAAACCAAATAATTTATTGATCTCACCAGAAGGTTTAATAAAAGTTGCGGATTTTGGTCTAGCTAGAGCTGTTCCAGGCCCAAGAGAGATGTTAACAAGTAATGTGGTGACAAGATGGTACAGAGCTCCTGAATTATTATTTGGTGCTAAACATTATACTTATGCAGTCGATGTGTGGTCCATCGGTGTTATCTTTGCAGAATTGATGTTAAGAATACCGTACTTACCAGGTCAAGATGATATGAATCAAATGGAAGTCACATTTAGAGCATTAGGTACCCCAACGGATAAAGATTGGCCAGAAGTATCATCGTTTGCTGGGTACAACAAGTTACAAATATATCCACCTCCATCAAGAGATGAATTAAGGAAAAGATTCATTGCCGCCACTGAAAGTGCATTAACACTAATGGAAAATATGTTAATGATGAATCCACAGACAAGATGGGATACTATACAATGTCTTGAAAGTGAATATTTTAAAGAATTACCATCACCAACAGATCCAGCAGATATTAATATATTTGCACAAAAGGCATGAACAAAAAATTGAATAATCGCATAAATATTATCTATAATCCATGAAATTGAGACTCGTTGTCTCAGTACATATATATCATACTATATAGATAACCAAATTAAACATGAACTTTATCTTTAATTAAATCCAGTACTTTTATACAAAATGAAATGGGACATCGAGTATCGCTATTGCTAGGGCCGTTTCTTTGACCGAATTTGGCGAACGATCAATATAAGAAAACAAAAGCTAAGACAGACACTCTACCAATAAAAGGAATGGGTGCATAAACATATGATATAACTGCATCATCCTATCACATCTTCGTAACCATTAGCTCAAGAAACGTTAAATTCTGAAGTAATAAGTCGATACTACGATTACAGAAGATAAAATGATCAAACCGGAGTTTTCGAAAGTTTTCCCTTCAAAGAAACTGATAAATAGAATATTGTTTCAATTGGATTCAGATGTCACTTCCAGGACAATTATCCCAATATACCGATCAATATATAATGATAAAACAGTACCGAAGAAATACAGTAAAAATGGAGAGGTACTTTTCCTGATGAAGCAAGTACTGTCCAAGGTGAAAAAGATAAGTAATTATGAATCCATACCGTTAAGACAAATGAGAAACTTCTTGTTATATGAATCCGCTCATAATGGATCTAATGATGCAGTAGCAATGTTATGTTACGATATACTTTCAAATAAAAAGACACCAACTGAAAAGAAAAGGGAAGCAGAGAAATTATTAAAGGATTTAGTAATGCTAGGTCACGGATTAAGTTTCAAGATTGTAGGAGATCTTTATCACGGAATGGGACAAACCAAGGAATGTATCAGTTGGTATGAGAAATTCTTGGAGCAACCAATGTTGAAAGATGAATTGAGAGGTGAAGTATTGGAGAAAATTGCAGAAATTCTGTACAGAGAGGACACCAAAAATGTTAAGATTGCAGAAGAGAAATTCTTACAAGTTTTGAAAATATCTCAGTTACAAGATTGTGTTAAGTCATACTTCTATTTGGCTCAAATATATATCAAGTACGATCCTGCAAAAGCAAAGGTGCTACTAGAACAATGTTGCACCCAGGGTTTCAAAGAAGCATTTAAAGAAATCGGTTACTTAGAGATGAACTATTTTCGAGATTTGAAAAAGGCTCAAGAATGGTTTAAGATAGGTATGGAAGTTTTTGAAATCGAATGTTACTTTGGGTATTTTGATTGCTCCTACGAATTGGGACAATATCAAAATTGTATTAACTGTCTGAATAGTATGAAAAGTTTGACAAAAGTTAATGCAAATTACAAAGATTATATAAATATGTTCGTGACAAGAAGAAAGGAGAAGATTCAAATAGCAATTGAAAAGACAGAATCTTCGATAAGTGGTATAGCGAAAGGTGAAAAGAACATTAAAGGTGCCGTTACAAGCGATCAAAATGGTTCGAGGCCCCGTTGGACAATATAAATAGGTAATATATATATGATCATTCACAACATTATACAATGTAAATAATAAGATTAATATTCAAAAATATTCAATAGAATTTATGACTAAATCGTGATAGTCCCTTTCGAGTACAATTTGGTTTGTTGTTATTATTACTATGCATGGTTTTTCTATAAATATGAGTATACAAATTATTATATGCGAGTTGTTATGATTCAGAATAAGTTACCATGATCATGACCGTCGGGTCTGTTGTTAGAATCATTGTTCTGATCAGGATTATGGTTATTATTATGATTGCCGTTTGGTAATGACGATAATAGGGTATCGTTTACGTCCCCTAGATATTCATTACCTAGAAAATAATCTTCTAGGATCATTGGATTTGAATCCACCTGCCCAAAATTGGTGTTATGCGGTATCAATGGCATATTGGTATGATCACCAGTCGGTATGAAAGGTGACATTGTGCTTGGTTGATGTGGTTGTTGATTTAATGTATGATTTTGATTTTGTTGTACCATGTTATCTGGAGTACCCATATTATTTGAGAATGACATATCACTAGAGTTAAATCCCAACAAAACATTTGGATCGAAATTTATTGGTGTTTGACCAAAATTGTTTGGTGAACCGCTATTATGAGTACCATTACTGCTGTGTGTGTTAGCTAATGAAGCTTGTACAGCTGCAATTACTGCAGGTGGAATATTTGATAGATCCGTTTGAGGAGACATACTTGAACCTGACATCATTAAATTTTCTCCAGTAGGTGAAATATCCATGGATAATGTACTCCTAGTAGCTTTTTGTTCTAGGATCAAAGAATTCATATAAATTAGCGATGATTGTAAACCTCTTAAACAATGTGACATATTCGATCCTCCAATGTATGCATCTGTGACTTGTCTACCATCTGAAAAATCACCACATAAAGACCATTGATTTTGATCAGGTAAATTTTGAATGTCTGGGTTGTTACTATTAGAATAATGAACAGCAAATGTAGGTGGTTTATCTAAATCTAATCTTAATTCACCTATATTTATTGTCTCTCGTTTTGAAGTTAAATCTGTATCTGATTCTAAAGTTAGAGTACAATTAGCTACTATCCGTATTGGATAAAACATTCTAAATAGTATTTTACCTGTCTCTGATTCGACACAAAAGAAATAATTAATCTCTTGATTCTTCTTAGATATCAGTACGATCATATCTGTTTCGTCGTTTAATATTGAATATATCGAGTTTGGTGAAAGATTTCTCATTTGTTGAACTCTTCTTTGACCATCTAGTGACATCGAACCACTTTTTCTACGATTCCATGATCCCACAGATATTACACCAATATCAATAAAATTATAATTCATATTGATATCTAATGGAATCTTATCAAAAAAATCCAATTTCTCTCTATCTTCCTCGGATTCATCAGACAACGAATTAGAATTTGCATCTTCATCATTTTCAGATTCTTCATCATTACTATCAAATTCCTCAGAATCTGATGATCTATTACTTGAACGAGAATGAGTTCTTCTTTTCCTTCTTCTTTCATCAGCAATAATTTTCTTTTTCTTTTGATTAGCTCTACGATTCTGAAACCATACAGTAACAGATCTTTCAGACATATTGATTCTTTGTGATAATTCTTTTCTTTCTTGTATCGATGGATGAGTAGTAGTCTTATAAAGAATTTTCAATTGTTTTAACGCTTCAGGTTGTACTCTATGACGTTTAGATCTTACAGGTGAAGAAGCTGATGATTCTCTATTAGTATTAAAACCGACAGACGGTATATCAGCAGATTGGAAATTTTGTCCATTCCCAACATTTGTATTAAATAAATTCACATTACCATCCGAGAATTCAATGATATCACCACCTAGAAAACTTAGATTCGTACCATTTAAATCAGACTGTTCTTTAGAATTATCTTGATTAGGCATTATTTTAATTTTTTGTGAATGGGATGAGTGTATATTTTGAGTTGTTGATATCAACTGTATACTGTTTCTTATAGCTAAAAGCAGCCACGATACAATGTTGGACGTCTAACTATATGAATGTAATGGGGTCCAGCTATGAAACTACACAATATATCGTTGTTTACTATTTATCCCAATGTATTTAGTTCCTTCGATATGAGAACATTCTATTGCATGACAGACACATTTTCTGTTTCAGAAGCGGCAGCTGATGGGAAACAAAAAAAAAATTGTTACCTTTTCGTTGTTGTTGTTACGTCGCGGTGATCGATGCCCTATGCAATAAAAGAAAGAAAGAATGGAATGACAGCAAACGCCAAACTGTGACAACCATGTTCTATTAAAGAAAGCAGAGGTTTTAACTATAAAAAGTTGTTAGAAGTTGTATAAATGTTGATGTAGACTGTACGAATATACAGGATGGCAACGATGAAGAGAAAACATAACGATACTGTTGAGGCAGACGCGTCACAGCAGGAAAATGATACCAAACGTACTAAATTACAAGTCTCAGAAAATGATTCTAATGAGAAAGATAAGGATGTGAAACCAGACTTAACTGAATTTGAAGTGATACAAGCTTATAGAAAATTGAATGCAGAAATTGCAAAGAATCGTGTAGCCGCGTTACGTGGTGGTGATATTAATATTGCTAGTAAACCTTTAAGCACTGCTAATAAGTTATATGACATTGTCTCTAAAGATTCGAGTAACGCTTTAATTGCTGTTGATGCTGATACAATTGCAGGTATTAGTGAATTGGCAGAAATATCTGTAAGAAATGTTAAACTAGGGGAAGCTAAAGGACTTACCGATATAGATGATGTTTTATTATATATGAAAAGATATATGTTAAAAGAATATTTTAAAGAAAACAATATAGTTGAAACAAGTGATACTTCGGAAGCATTAGATCAAATTACTGGGAACGATGATGATGAAGAAAGTGATGATGAAGAAGGGGATAAAGGTCAAACATTTGAAAATAAAAAAGTTACTGAATTACATAAAACTTCGTTGAGAAAGGAGTTTTTGAAACAATTTAATCAATATGAATCCTTTAATCAATTTAACTGGTTTAAATTGGGTACATTATTCACCGGTATCTCTAAATATCCATATACAACAGATAATTTAATTGGACCATTTGCTATTGAAAAGAAGATAAGAGCTAAAGTTAAAAGGAGAGCTGCAGATGTTGTTGGTGAATTAACCAAACCAGAAAATCCGTCGGCAAAGGATCTAGACGATAAAGATGAACAAACTACACCAGAACAAGTTAAAAGATGTTTCAAAATATTATCTAAGAAATTAGGTCCAGATCAAACTATATCATTATTTACCTTTGTAATTGATCCAAACTCTTTTGCAAAATCTGTTGAAAATCTTTTCTATACAAGTTTCTTAATTAAAGCAGGTAGAGTTGAAATGTTACAAGATGAAAAGACAGGTTATCCAGTGATACAAATTAAAAATAAAAACAAAAGTAAAGACAAAGAAGAGAGAAGTATACAGAGACATAAAAATTCACATGCAGAAGAACATCATATTATTTTCCAAATGGATATACCGACATGGACAAAATTGATTAAGAAATTTAATATTACAAGTAGTTACATGGATTCATAAACTTATATGTAAATATAGAGTATGTATGTATATACAGTATTAATGCGAATATTTAAAATTGGATACGTTCATGATATCTTCTAATGGCCACTTCCTAATTGGTAAAATATCTAATGAATTACTTATTGATTGTGAATAACGATCAAACATTTCAATACCTGCCCAACCTATCATTACAGCATTATCAGTACATAGTTCTAATGCTGGATAATGGAAGCTTTTAAAATGTTTATTAAGAGCTGTTTGTAATTTTGAACGTAGTTTGTTATTAGCACTAACCCCACCAGAACAAACAAAACTCGAGACATTTTCAAACACGGAAGGATCTGCTTCGATAGTATGTATCACTTTGGTGACTATATGATTGAAAATTGAATCCTGTATCCTTGCAGCTAATAATTTATGTTGAGTTATTGTTAATGTGTCGAGTGGATGTTCATTTAAGAAATTCTTTACAGATGTTATGAATGGTGAAAATGAGAATGCTAGTTTCTGTTTTGATCTACCCTTGGTTAATGGGTTAGGTAATTGACATTTATCTATTATTGGATCCTCAATAGCCCAAGGGTCATCTATATCATCTGTGAATTGATCCATTATTTTACCAATCATTATACCTGATAATCCAATTTCTCTACCACATTTATCTAACGAATCACCTGCGGCAATATCAATCGATTCACATAGTATCTTATGGTCAGTGACATTTGTAGAATGCACTAGCAGACAATGTCCACCACTAACTAGTAACGAAACGAATGGGAATTTTACTGATTTATCGTAGAGTCTCGGTACCAATAAATGACCTAACATATGATTTACCCCTAACAAAGGAATATCCCAAGCAACAGACAACCCTTTAGCCATTGTAAGTCCAGTAGATAAAGAACCTAACATCCCTGGACCTCTTGTTACACAAATCAAATCGGGTTTTGGAATATTTCTCATATTTCTCTGTTCTTTAGTTATTTGTTGAACTAGATTACCTATCTGTGATTGATGATGTTCATGTGCCGCTGTTGGGATGATTCCACCAGCCAACACACTATTAAGTGTAGATTTCAAATTGTGTGACACATGTGTCTTATGTGATATAGGATCGTGATCCAGCCATGCTACACTTGTATCGTCACACGAAGTTTCGATGGCTAATACATGATATAGCTGTTTTGCGACGGTCCTCTGAACTCCGAACTGCTTCAGCACCTGATAACGTACCAGCATCTCTTGAAATACCTCACCGTTACTATTCTCCGATCGATACACATATACTCGAAAGTAAACATCTACTCACTACTTGACACACATTCCCTTCTTCTCCTTCAACAGTCTCGAGACATCTCCCACATCAGTTGTTCCGTTCTGTTCTGTTCCTCGAAGATCTGACAACAACAACCGTCACAGCCACCACTGCAATGCACTGCACCACGGTAATAAGAATATTGTACGTACGCAACTGTTTGTCAGTCGCTCGGTCCCTTCCGAACCATTCCCGGCTTCTTCCGTGCTCATTTTCTCGCTCTCGCTCTCGCTCTCTGTTTCTCGTGTCTTTTCCCGAAGTGAAACAGTTTTCGCAGAATTCGTCAAATCTAGCAACAACGAAACAACAGACCTATGAATAATGAACAGTGAATATTGAACTGGTAATGATAGTATTCACATATATTACTCTGTTTGCTACCGTATAATTGGAACTAGTATATATTGTTGTATGTAGACACAGTTAGAATCACGATTTTACACTACAGAAGCCCCCGATCCCAAGAACATAACTATATACAATCCCAAGAACTTTTTTTGATATGGATGCATTTGGTTCACATGAATCTCCTGAGGAGAATAATGTAACAAATCAACGTAAGGGAAGAAAACCTAGATCCAAACAACAATCGACACAACAAAGTAAGAAGAATTCAACGAAAAATTCCAATAAAAATATACCTAATTCAACAGAACAAGGGTTCAATAATAATAATAATAATGGACAATCTCCTGATTTCCATTTTAATATGGTTGTTTCGGATGCAATGGCTGTTAATTCAAGACAATTATTATATGCGCATGTATATAACTATTTGATTCAAAATTCATATTATGAAACTGCTAAACGATTCCTGAAGGAAGCGGAAGTACCGTTATCTGATTTAAATAATCCGAAGGCAACAAATAATAATTCATTAAATTTTAAGGATTTAAACAATAATAATCAATTATTGAAATCAAAGATGATTATTAGTTCTCCGGATACATTTCTATTGGAATGGTGGCAATCGTTGCTTTTATTAAATAATTTTGTTGATAGTACTCCAATGGAAGAATTAAGTTCAAAATTAGATTTTTCAATACAACAATCAAGTATTCAACCAAAAGTTGTACCGATTTTACCTTTACAAAGATCTGCAAATCCATATAATAATTCAAATACCCCAAATATGCATATGCAACAAACAACTGCTAATGCACCTAATAACAGTAATAGTAATAACATCCCAAAGGAATATATGAATAATATTAAATCACAACAACAAGCACAACAGACACTCGCTCAACAGCAGCAGCAACAGCAAGCTCAAGCTCAGGCTCAAGCTCAGGCTCAGGCTCAGGCTCAAGCTCAGGCTCAGGCTCAGGCTCAGGCTCAGGCTCAGGCTCAGGCTCAAGCTCAAGCTCAGGCTCAGGCTCAGGCTCAGGCTCAGGCTCAGGCTCAGGCTCAGGCTCAGGCTCAGGCTCAGGCTCAGGCTCAGGCTCA
>JAXQGP010000141.1:0-38729 GCA_037040125.1 Kazachstania sp. M6911
AATACCAAATACAATACTTTACACATCATAATTTGTAACGATGGGTCTGAGGATCTATTAAATTTTAATAGTAACAATTCCACAAATGATTTTGAAACCGATTCATTAAGCACGTATTTAAACACCTTATTTTCAATCTTATATTCATTTGCAAACATAATATATTGTTCATTTAAGGCTAATAATACTTTAAATTCTGAGTTACTAAACAAATCTGCAGTTGTATCAGATCTAACTGAATGCATCAGAAAATGTACAAAAAAATCATCAACTGTTTGAATATCTGTAATGATACATTTACAATATTTAAACATTTGATACAACAAATCCATTAAAACTGTCGAAATTTGTTTCATTTCATCAATAATTTTTATATCCAAATCTGTCAAGTCAGGACTATCTTTACCTTTTTCTTGTGGGTAGCTATTCTCTAAACTATATTTTTCCAAATATGCAAATTGTGTATAAAGTGTATTGTAGAAAACTCCAAAACCTTGATACGCAATCATTAAATCTAATGAATTCAAATTTCTTTTAGCTTCAAATAAAAGAATATAAGAAATAAAAAATTTCATATTAATGTCTAGTAAATCGATATTTAATAACGACAACAATTTACTTATACAAAATTTTAAGTTATCTGAAAATACGAGGGATTCTACCAATGTTAATGCCATTCGATACATATCTCTATCTGTATTAATATAATCTCCATATGAATCAGTTGCAAATTTTAAATATTTCACTAAATTGGAATTAATGACAGCTGGTCTATCAGCATTATATTTTTCTTGATCTAATTGTAAGATTTCATCCATACATTTCCAGAATTCCGCACTTTCTTCATTTGAGTATGCATTCACTTCAGGAGTAGAAGGGTCGAGAATCATACCAAATCTTAACTAATGTAAAATGCAAATAATATAATATAACTAAATGATTGCTTTTCTAGTAAATAATAGTGAAACGAAGGTTACTTATGGATACTTCGTAAGGGATGCAACGTCGAATCGAGGATAAGCGAAACAAAAAGACGTGTAACTATAACTAATACTATCGTTTAAACTGGCCAACGAAAACAATTATAATCAGTCAGCGAAACTTTTCTTAGATAAATTACTCAATGAGCAAAATGTAATCTAGCCTTGCTTTATTTCTTTAATAATTAATTGAGGTTTCCTTGAGACGTCACCATATGTATAAATAAATAAAAGATAGTGATAACATAAAAATCGCTACATTTTTCTTTGTGCAGCAACACAGTGCGGACAACCGCCTGATTAAAAAATGTTATAGGAATAGTGTGATAACATTTCAGATTCATAACCTTTTAAAGTTTATATATGTGGATATTCATTTACGTTTATATATTAGAAATAGTATTAGTTATATGCATTCATGTGTATATACATAGTCTTCACCAATCCTGTTATGTTCCTTGGTACATGCTCGTTTATTTAAGCTTTCAACCCATGCATGATTTCTTCCTTAGTTATCAAATGACCAATTGTTTCGATGTTTTCTAACAATTCATCAATATTTCTAGACCAGTCATTTAATAGTTCAGTAGAGTCCTTTGGTCTTTCGAAATTAACTATCTTTGCAGGTCTGTTAACCTTAGCGTATATGATCCCTTGATTAACTAAATTACTGATATAAGTTTCAGTTTGAGATTCTGAAAGATCTAATAATTCATTTAATCTAGCTAATGTAATTCTAGAATAATATTCTGATATGACTCTTAAATTATGTTCAATGACTCTCTTTTGTAATTCTTCCCAGTGATCTGGATGATCTGCTGTAAATGCGACATCATCTGTACTTAGGATAGGTGTATATGTTTCTTTGACTATTGGCCATCTCATTAATTCTTGTGTAGTGAATAATTTGATCAGGGATTCTTGGGCTTCCAGTTTCTTTAAATTGTTATCTTGTTGTATCTTGTGTACTAAATCATTTTGTAAATTACCATAAGGTGATAGGACTAGGAAATAAATGATATGGATCAAAGCATATTTCCATTTCAATTCATCCTTTTCGACAGATTCTGTATGATATACCTCCAAATAATATTGTGCAACTTCTAAATATTCTTTCTTGTGTAAACCAATTTTAATTAATAATTCGTAGTACGAAAGTTTTAGGGTTTCATATTTTGGATTGTTTAAAGTTTTCTTTAAGATCTTTCTGGATAGAACAGTACCTTGAGAGAAATCATTAGTCAATATACAAAGTTCCATTTGTTCCAATATAAATTGAATCTTTTCGAACATATCCATTGAACCGTAAGTTTCAACTTGTAATTCACATAAAATATCACATGCTTCCTTCAATTTATTTTGATCTCTTTTAATTTGACATAATTCCTTAGTAACTCTAGCTCTTTCAACTTCAACAAATATCTTATTTTCAGTAACTGTTCTAATTGTTTCAATAGCCTTAATTCTGGTATCTAAATCTAATTTGGTATCAGATTTCAAATATTCCATAATCTTTTGAACCATATATTGAATGGATAATTTCAATTGACCATGTTTCTTAGATAATAAAACTAATTGTTCATCTAATTCATTCCATTTATCTTTAGTTGCTAACAAATCAACAATCTTACCTAAGACATCCTTTGATGAAACTAAATCTGCAGCTTGTCTAACTTTCTTTTCCCAGACAGATAATTGTTCTAAAGCAGCTGCATAATCGTTAACAGCTAGCGAATCAATCTTAGGGAACTCTTGCTTTAAAATTTCAGAGTAATCCTTCTCAGCTTTAATTGGGGCGTCTCTGGACATATTTATATATTATTATATTGTGGTATATCTTATTCCGTGTAAACTGCAGATATATACTCTTCAACTTCACGATGTCACTCTTTCTTCAAATGACCCTTTCACCTTTATATCCTCCATTCGAGGTTAATCGGTGCTTCCTCACGCTTTTGCCACCGAAATCCCTTCTGAAGCTCACTGAATGTTCAAAATAAAAATGGTACCCTAACGTTTAGAAGCGAAAACCCTGATACTGATCACTCCGTACGAACTTCAAGAACTGAAAATTTTTCTTTTGCGATGAGCCAAAAGTGAAGAAACTGAAGCACTGAGCGAATCCAGAGCCTGGAATTTTTGCGATGAGCTTGTGGACTCGTTACAATAAATCGTGCAGAAGAAAAATTTCTGTGCTGAATATTGATTAATTTGAAGTTTTATTCGTATCTTATACTTATTAAAAACCACGGAAAATCAATAACATTTCTGTTTGCATCTTTTAAATAATTATCTGTACAATTGTATTGACAAGATGGCGGGCTCACAATTGAAGAAATTGAAGGCTACTTTAAAAGAACACGGTTTAACTGGTCAAGCTAATATTAAGAAGAATAAAAAGAACACAAAGAGAAAGGCTAATGAATATGATCGTGAAGAGAAAATTAAAGTGATTAATAAAATTAGAGAAGAATTCAATCCATTTGAAGTTAAGACTACTAGAAATAAAAGAAATGAAGAAAGCAAGAACAGTAGAGATAATAATGGTAAAAACGGCCACGAATCTACCCGTTTGGCTGTTGGTAAACCTGGTATCTCTAAACAAATTGGTGAGGATCAAAGAAAACAGTCTTATGAAGCAAGAAAATTGCTTAAGAACAAACGTGGTGGTTTGCTTGATAGACGTTTTGGTGAAAGAGATAAAAACTTAACTGAAGAAGAAAAGATGTTAGAACGTTTCACCAGAGAAAGACAAAGTCAATCGAAAGGTAAGAAAAATTTATATAATCTAGATGATGACGAAAATATCTATGGCGATGATGATGAAGGTTCTAATCCATTCGATTTAACATTAACTCATGGTGGTATTGCATTAAGTACCGACGATGGTTTCCTGAATGAAGATAATGAATTCTCCAATAAAAGAAGTAATGAATATGGTGATGCCGAAGATGGTAATGCATTAGGTAGTTCAGGACCATCCAGAAAGAAGACCAAAGCTGAAGTTATGAAGGAAGTTATTGCCAAATCTAAATACTACAAACAGGAAAGACAAAAGACTCAGGCTGCATTAGAAGATAAGATTGATGATTTAGATGAAGATTTCGATGATGTTATGTCTGCGTTAATGACTACACAAACAAAGAAGAATGCTATTCAACCAAAGAGTGAAGTCGATCTAGAATATGATACAAAATTCAGAGAATTGAATGCAGACCAAAGAGCTGTCCCATCCGATAGAACTAAAACTGACGAAGAATTAAAGAATGAAGCAGAAGAGAAGAAAAAGAAACTTGAACAACAAAGATTAGATCGTATGAAAGGTATGGTCGAAGATGAAGAGGGTGAGGAAAAAGGTGTCGAGGATTTGGATGACGGTTTCTGGTCTAATGATGATGAAAATGAATATGGCGAGGACGAATTAGCAAACTCTGATGATGATGTCACATTTAATAGAGATAACAACAGAGAAGATGGTAATTCAAGTGATGATGAAAGAATTACCAAAAGAATTCAATCTATGAACTGTCCATCCAAACATGATGAATTATTAACCATACTCGAAACCTCTGGACTAAAGGAGCACCCAATTGTTATTAAAAAAATAATTAAATTATACCAACCAAAACTTGCCGAAGGTAACAAAGAGAGATTAGGAAAGTTGACTGCAGTTCTATTAAGACATATAATATTTATGGCGGATCAAGACTACAGTAGCGATAGTGAAGAATTCGAAACTGTATTTTACTCCTTAGTCAGTATCTTAAAGACTCTTTCTGAAAAATACAACCAAGATTTATCTAAAGAAGCTAGAGATATTCTAGTTGAAACCCAAGAGAGATTTAAAACACATCATTTCGCTGGTCTATCTAAGGCTGATCTTGTATTTTTCATTATCATTGGTATGATCTTCTCAACTTCTGATATGTACCATCTGGTAGCCACACCAAGCACTTTACTAATGAGTGAAATTTTAGAACAATTGAAATATAATACAATCTTGAAGATAGCATACGGTGCCATCATTGCACAGATATCATTAAAATACCAAAGAATTTCCAAAAGATATGCTCCTGAGTTACTGCACTTCTTCGAGAAGTCCTTAGCCGCTTTTGTTCAAAAGGTAGATGGAAAGAATCTAGTAGAACAATTAACCTTCTCCGGTAACGAATCATGTGTTTTAAAACTTCATCTAATTTCCAAAAATAATGACAAAATGGATCAAGAGTTTGAAAAATCATTACTACTAAACATATTAGATTCATTAGATTATGCCATTTCTAATATATGGAAAGAATTACCTGCATTCAAAGAAATTTCATTATCTGTTAAAAATATTCTGCACGAACTTTCGGATAAATTTCCAACTTTGGTTGTTGTAACAAAACTGTCGGAAAAGATAGATAGATTCCTAAAATTCAACGAACATGTTCCACTAACACTACAAAATCATAAACCAATGGCAATTCCATCACATGCTCCTAAATTTGAAGAAAACTTCAACCCAGATAAGAAATCTTACGACCCAGATGTGAGAAGAAACGAAATCAATAAGATGAAGGCTCAATTGAAGAAGGAACGTAAGTTTACTATGAAGGAGTTACGTAAAGATACTAGATTCGAAGCTAGACAAAGAATTGAAGAAAAGAAGAATGAATCTACTCAATACCATGCCAAGATGGCACATATTTATAATACAATCAGTACAGAGGAAGGTGCTGAAAAGAATAAATACGAAAGAGAAAAGAAACTACGTTCAGGTAGAAAATAGGCGAGTCATATCGTATGCATTTAATAAACATTCATACATATTTAGTTTATATAGTAATATATCGATACAAAATAGAAAAGCATAACAATAGATGTCATTTTATTGTGATTCTGAAAGTATAAGAGAATCGATTATTTAAAAAACGTATTCTATACTAGATGTTTAATTTGAGAAACATACCTTCGTTTCGTTTATAATAGAGCGCTAGCACCCAGGTATAGTTTATTACTGGTTTGAGCAGTGGTAAGCGAATATATATTGTAAATTAATAACATAATAGAAATCAAAAAAGTTCGTACGAGTCAACATCACAGCTATTACAATAGGACTATCAACTAAGACGAAAAAATGTGATAGATATTATATTGTTTACCTACCGACGTCTGATTGTTTATAATAATCCTTCATTAATTTCAATACACCTGTTGATTTATCCATTTCGGGGTTATTCCCGTTATCTATGCGGGTATCAGGTATGAAGAATGAATCCAGCACGGAATCAGTAGTATCAGTATGATTGCTATTATCTCTCAAATGTACAGATTTCCTCGATTGTCCTAGTTTGGGTTGCTGTATATTTTTTCCAATGGTGAATAAATCAGGATTTTGTCCTGGTTCAAATTGTTTTTTCCATGAATAAGTATTAGTTGGTTGGGTTGTACGAGAAGCCTTTTCTACTTTCTTGTTAGGTAACTGATATTTACCAATGATATTTTCAGCATTCTCATAATCATCAATAAAATACATATATGATTGCATCATTTTGTTTAATGCCGGTCCATTACCATCGTCATTTTCAGAGAAGTAATTAACTGAATCTACGTTAGGAACCTTCTTATATCTTGTTTTATTTATATTATCCCCATTATGTTTTGTGTTTTCGATAATATCATTAGCCTGTTCCTCAAATATCGCGTACTTACAAACATAACCTAAACCATCGATATATATAGAAGTTTCCCTAAAGAAATCTACTATCTTTTCTGCTGATTCAGGTAAAGCAAACCACAAAATGAACGGTGTTAGCACCATACTTGCTAGTTCTCTTAACAAAATTAAGATTCTTAAAGAATACAGATTACAAAATTCTTGTTTTACGAATTCTGTGTGATATCTGTCTTTCCATTCTGGAGGAGCGTAATGAGTGTATGTTGCTACCTCTTGCAGTGTTTCTTCTGGATCAAATACGTTATACTCGTTAGAGACCGATCCATTGGCTACTGTCCAAATTGTACCAAGTATGGTAATGTAAAATATTACAGTCCTATCCTTGGTGATTTCAAAGTTTAGGAAATTTTCAGAATCAAAAATGGTTAATAGGGCTAAAACTGCGGCAAATGAACCAGTAATGAATGCTATAAATTTCATAATGATATTCACTTTTTCTCTTGGAAATTGTTCGACATACTTATTACTTAGTTTTCTACTCAAACTCAGTCTCTTTTTGAAGATATGATATAATTCATTGTACTCTCTGAACTTCCATTCTGCCATGGGCGTATATTGACGTGCACCTATGGAGCCAGGCGTATTCTTATATTCATTGAAATACCTAAAGAAATAAAGCAAAACAAAATACGCCACTAAGAAAGGTGATAATAGAATATTTAGGAATCCGGCTAACATAAATCTTTTTTGTAATTCTTCAGTCATATATTCTCTCTGTGAAGGTTTTAGAAAACTTTGTTTTACAAATCCAGCATCATTAAATGCAAACCCTATTACACATAAGTTGATATTCCACTCAAGTGTTTTGGTCAATGCACCTGTATCAAATGGTAAGAATGACAGCGAAAAGTTTAATGTGTTACTATTAAACAATGCGATCAGGTAATTCTCTTTTCTCATAATTCTATTTGCAACTTCATGTGCATCTATTCTATTCTTAGCTTTTACTTCCACCACATTTGCGGTCAATGCATTTTGGTCCTTCAGGAACATTAGTTGCCTAACAACACTTTGCCAAGGAATAGTTTGTAGTTCGTCATCATTAATATCTAGTAAATACGTATAAAAATTATGCATCTCTTTCAATTTTTTATAATCAAAGTAAAGTTGGAATATTTTTAATATACCAAAACCATAAAATATCCACAGAAGGAATTTCACAAAACCAGTTATATGTGTTTTGTAACATTGATCTACAATGACGTCTGTTAGTTTATGTGATCCCGAAAGTTTGGTATAATCTATGCAATATCCAAGGTAAGTTGATATCCATACCACAAACAGTAATGTAAAAAGATTCAATACTTTTTGTAGCATTATGCAAGTAAAACCATTCTCTAAATAATAATCGTAGACATCTTGTAAGAAAACATCTAAATTTTCAACATTTGCCCATTTCCAAAGGGCTGCTTCTGTGGGGCTTAAATTATCCACACGATACAAACTTTTCTTATTCAGCATAGAAATATTTGGTAATATTGTAGGTCGCCTTGGGGTACTTTTATTCTTTGAATATTTGTCGTCTACTAAGAAACTTTTCATCATTTTATTCTCTTTCCTCTTTTGCTGGAATTTATTTCTTTTATTTGTTGACAGCCCTGTTTTATATACAGATGGAATTCTCTCGTTATTGTTTGTATCCCTAGGAATATTTATGTTAGATTTTTTTGTACTTTTATTTATGTTTAATTTCGAATTTCCAGTAGTTTGGGGATGTTTCTTTCGAGAAGATGTTTCCTTTGGTATATTAAATAAAGGTGCATCCTCATCAGCACTTTCGTCTTCATAACCCATGGTATTTTCAAATTCCTCTTCATCTGATGATAATTGTCCAATTTTCTTAATCGATCCCATATTATTCTGCAAATTTGTTGGATAGGAAGACATTAAATTCACATCACTCATCTCGGCTGGTTCAATTGACGGCGATTTCTTATATCCAAGAGAGTGAGTATTCCCTGTTATGGCTCCATCTGCGACTCCGTCGTTATTCTGATATTCATACTCATCTTCTTGGGAGCTTGATTCCTGATCGGATTCAGGTATTCTTTGATCTTCTTCTGAAATATTTGAATTCCCTGTGTATACGCTTTCGGTACCATGACCTACATTCATGGGATACATATTCATCTCCTCATCCTGGATAGAATGGGTAACATCCCCAGATTGTAAACCAAATATTCTTGATAGAAATGCATTTTGACTCTTCTTTGGCGTACCATTATCATCGTCTGGATCATTATTAACGTGGTTATTATTATTCATTTTAACCTACTCCTTAACAAAAGAAAGCTCTGCAAAATGATTGTTATTAGTTTTTGTATATTTTCAATAGTATTATTTACTCTTCGAAAGTTCTTTAATAATTATAACATCTGTAACTAATACTATTTAAGTTGTTATAACTTTTTTGTTATCATTCAGATTCAGTTCTAGGTCTTCCCTTTTTTATTTAAATTAGGGCACCCCTCATCACAAAGAATACGGATACGGTTATTGTAAGGACACAGAGAAAATGGTGCACAAAATTAATGATAATTCACACAAAAAGCAACGCAAGGAAAATTAAATCATTCCGGGTACGTCGTTTTAGTGGAATCCTATTTCAAATCGTATATTTCTTCTTTGGGATTAAATGGGTGAAATGTTGCCTGAGATATTCCTTTTTAAGTAGTCCGGAATCCCAAATCGGGTAGCAAACTATATCTGACATCTATACAAATAAGCATCAACTTAATGATAATATTTACATGGTGATAATTATTCTTAAATGAAGGTTGTCAAATATAAACCGGCATGGGCAGTTATCTGGATTTCCTTGCTAATGTGAATTCGACACAAATTATTCTGTCAATTAAAATAATATGTGTACAAATATTCTTCTACCTTATATATCTGTTTTAAGCGATACAACATCCCATGTAGTTCCCATAACTTCGAGTAATTAATATGCTTGTATTTTTTATTACGTAATTGATATATACCTCAACAGGCCATACGATGTTATTTTATTTTATGTTCACTTTATATAACTCCCTATACATCAAAAGAAGGTGTAACCATAACTTTACCTTCTACTCTACCAAATAATTCAACACCAGGAGCTTCTGGGTCCTCGTTTAATGCAATAACATCCTGTAAGAATGTTGATTCCGATGCTTTACTGACGTCCATAATAGAATTACCAATTTTAATTGAAAGCTTACCAGATTTATGGATTCTGATAGAACCAACATGACCAGTTAATTCCTCTTGTACAACATGTTCCTTCTTTTTGGAAGTCTTTTTAGATTTCTTCTTTAATGCCTTATCAGAATCCTTTTCAGATTCCTTCTCACTTGGCTTTTCAGCATCCTCTAATGTAGTATCGGCATTTTCTTTCTTGGCATTCAACTCATCGAATAATGGTAACATATATGGCATTTGGAACAATAAGAATCTATCATGTTTCTTGTTCATTTTATCTAATTTCTTCAATATACTAATATGATCCTTTATTAACATTGCTTGTTCATGTTTAATTTCTTCTTCGTCAATAGCTTGTGAGTCTGGATCGATTTGAAGTTTGTTTAATTCGTTTTGTAGTTCAGTTTCTTTACTTTTTAATACATCATGTAGGGAGGGATCTGTTTCAGCTTTAATCGCACTTACACCAGGTGTAGGTTCACGTGTCGTCGTTTCTGTAACAGTTTCTGCAATTTTATTTTCTAGAACTTCTACATCCTCATGTCTTATACGAAGAGGTCTGACAGGGAATAATTCTTCGATTCTTCTTCTTTGAACAGCTTCTTCTTCCATATCCAATTCTTCTTCTTCTGCATCACTATCATCCTGTTTAAAGTTGGTTGATGTATATTCTCTCCCCATATTGAATCTTGCTTGATTAGCATAGTCGGTAGATTCACTACCTTCAATGATATTCAATTTCTCTCTACCATCAGAGTAGTATTCATCATCATCAGAGTCACCCGTATGGTTCTCTATACTTTGGAGACCTTTTCTGACCAAAGATTTGTCCCCACCTTCCATTTTAACAATACCACGTCTGAAGTCATTCTTACCACTATCTGTGAAGTTACCTGCTGCTAATGGACCTGTAGAAATGACATGTGTATTATTCATATATCTAGGTAAACGTTTCTTTTGGTTTTGCATTAATGGTTTCTTACCCTTTTTATATTGATCATTCTTCAATTTCAAATCCTCATCTTTCTTAATCTTTAATGCAGATGCATCTCTTTCCTCCTTTGATTTTCTTGCAACAGCCTTAGGTTTGAATTTCAAACTTGGTTTCCCTTTAGCTGAATCCTTTAAGGATGGCAGACGTCCTGAACTCATATTTGTCGGTTGTTGTTTTTATAGTAATGCGTTAATGGATTATTTATATTTTGATTTACACACACGCGAAAAGATAATTGGTTGTGTTATTTCAAGTTAAATTACTTTCAAAAAGTATCCTGAGACAATAAAGATGTGTTTCTTGGTTATTCCCCCTGTACTGAGTAATAATATCAGATATTCCTTTTATCTTTGCTCTTGTTGTTACTGCTTGTTTCTTTGGGGGTATGGCACGATGATCTTGTTTTGTTGATCTTACCGAAAATTTTTCATCGTGGGTTCCCGATGTGCAGAAATGAAAAATTTATTCACAGTGAAGCTCATCGCTAAAATGATATTGGAAATTTTTAAAATAGGTATAACTTGACATAAAATTACAGTTGAACAACATCTAGGATTCCACTGAGAGGTAACATCATCAACAAAGAATATCAAATCAATCATTATGTCATCTGGGAACGCAGACGACTATGGTATGAATGAAGTCGACGACTTTGCTGCCAAGAAAGAACAAGTTCTTTTAGAAAACTCATCTTTGAACCAAAGAAATAGAGGAAACTACAGTAACGATGAAGATGAAGAAGAAGAAGAAGTGATGTCAATGACTGATGAAGAATCTAGTGAAGAAGAGGAAGAATTAGATGGTGAAAAAGCATATAGACAAGTTTTTGGTAGAAAATTAGATACTTCTAATCCAAATGAAGATGAAGATGATGCCACTGCAATGTTGGATAACGAAAATGCTTGGGGTGCTACTAAAAACGAATATTATGGTGCCGATGAAATGGAGGATGATGAAGATGCAAAAGAAATCGAGAAGGAAGCTCTTCTTCAACAGAAGAAGCATCTTCAAGCTCTTAATATGGATGATTATTTGGATGATGAGTTAGATGAAGAATGGAGTAAGGACGCTAACGAATTTGATGTATCTCAATTCCAAAGCTCAATAAAACAAACTGGTCCAAAGAAATCTACAAAAGACATTGCTGCCATGGGTTCAGAATCAAAGGCAGAATATATGAAGACGATGTTTCCAGAATATATACCTCTTTCTAAAGAATTGACAGATCTTTCTGTAGCATTAGACTCTTTAAGATCCGATGAAGAATCAGAATCCAATAAACTAAAGGTACTAGCTCTTTCCTCATACCTTGCTACCATTGCATCTTACTTTGGTGTCTTGTTACATGAATTACACACCAACGATGATTTTATTTCTATGAGGGACCATCCAGTAATGGAAAGTATCCTAACATCCAAGGAAGTTTGGAGACAAGCCAGTGAATTACCAGATACTGCTCTAATGGGCCCAACCGAACAGTTGGAATCTGACGATGAAGTCGTTGGTGAAGATGGAAATATAGAGGAATTGGATCAAGATATGTTGAGCCATATTCCTGTTGAAGATGAACAGGAAGACGATGATGACATCTCCGAATCTGAGAAGAATAGCGATGAAGAAGATGAGGCAGATCTGGACGATTTCGAAGAGTACGTTGTTCAATCGCGTATATCTAAAGATAAAAACAGTTCCAACAAGACTAAGGAAGAACAAGCAGATGACTTCTTAGAATCTGAAATGAATGAAGTTGACGCACAAGAAAAGAAGAACCGTAGAAGAACATTGAGATTCTACACTTCCAAAATTGATCAACAAGCTAACAAGAAACTTGATAAATTAGGTGGTGATGACGATATTCCATATAAGGAAAGACTGTTTGAAAGACAACAGAGACTTATGGAAGAGGCTCGTAAGCGTGGTCTAAATGATAAAAATGGTGCCAGCCTGGATGATAAAGACTATGATTCCCAGGAAGAAGCTACAGCCAAGTCTATTAACGATGAAGGTACCATCAACTATTACAAACAAATCCAGAAAGAAAGAAAACAAAGAAAGAATACGCGTAAAGAAGCACATAAGACAGCTGTGATAGCAGCTAGAGAAGGTAAATTGGCTGAAGCTATTGAAGCAGTCGGTGAAAATGGTAAGCGTGCCATCAATTACCAAATTCTTAAGAACAAAGGTCTTACACCAAAGAGAAAGAAGGATAACAGAAATGCGCGTGTTAAGAAGAGAAAGAAGTACGAACAAGCTAAGAAGAAACTTAAGTCTGTTCGTGCGGTTTACTCAGGTGGTCAATCTGGTGCTTATGAGGGTGAAAAGACTGGTATTAAGAAGAATTTGATAAGGTCTGTCAAATTCAAAAACTAATCAGAATAATGATGAAACTCTCATTTTGCATTCCGATAGGATTCTGGGTGGAGACTGGGTTGTCTTTTTTTTAATAAAACCTATCTAAGATGAATACAATACATAAAAAAAGATCATATATAAAAATGAAAAATATAATAATTGTGCATACCTACTTTATCTATATATCGAGTGATAATTCTTTTGGAATTTTGTACCCATCTAATATGCTGCTAAGTTTTTGGGCTAAAATATCTTGAGGTGTCATTGTTTCTAAGTCTAGATCCCACTGCAAAAATTCCTTGATTATTTCTTGATTTCTCTGAAAACTCTTTTCTTCATTCGTATTTAATATACTGCAATAGTCAACAATATCACCACCATCTACAATGAGTTTACTAAACTCAGATGCCCTCTTGATAATTTCCTCTTTCATGCCACATATTTTTGCACATAATATGCCAAGCGAATTCGTAGAAAGTCCAGGTACAACCGTATACAGGAAGACATTCGCCGACTTGTCATTCCCAAGTATATAACTGTCATTTATATCATCTTTTTCCCTGGGGTTAATAAAAACTTCGGTTTGCAAAAATTGGGTTCCCTTAATATTTGTCGAGAGAATATCCTTTTGAAATAATTCGGAAAAGTGGGTACAAGCTAATATTCTTGGACACCTATCACTTTCTGAAAAGTATTTGATAATTGATCCAAAGAGTGCAGGTCCGTCGATAGAATCGGTGCCTTTACCAAATTCATCTACTAGAAGCAAAGATTTTTCACTGCATAATGATATACAATTACTCATTTGCATCATATCATTCTCAAAAGAACTTTGGTGAATTAATAAACTCTCTTTTGAGTGAATCCTTGTTAATATTCTATCAGTAACACCAATTGTGGCATTATCTGCTGGTACAAAACTTCCTATTTGTGAGAGATAAACAATCAATCCTATTTGCGTTAAGAACACAGTTTTCCCTGATCCGTTCGCACCTGTCACTAATGCGATTCTCGTTTTACCATCCCCTCGCCAACTACTATCTGTAAAACAACTACCATTTAGTGATATAGAATTGGGAATATATGACTTAACAAACGTCTCGTACAGTGGATGTCTACCTTTTGTTACGTGAATAGAGCAGTCACTTTCCGTCAGGATTGGTTCTGTGTAAGAAAATAATTGAGCGACGGTAGCAAACGACTTCAGAACATCAAGCTCAGCAATTTTTCTGTAACAGTAGTAAAGTTCCCCTTCGAATTGTAATATATATTCTTGTAAATCATGCAAGATTTCTACTTGGATGTCCAAAATAAATGAATAAATATCACCGTAAGCATCATTCAGTTCTATTGTAAACGGCGTCACAAAATAGGTTGTTGTCGAAGTTTCAAAAGAAAAATTCCAGTCAAAAATTTCCTCGAGCATTTGTCGACCTGTAAAGGAATTAGCTATAGATGCCAAATATCCTATCTGAGGGATATATAATATGTTTAGGAACCTTACTGTTAAGTCAACCTCATTATGGCTTTTTTCAGTGAGATATTTTTTTATATTTTGTTCCTCTCGATAAGCTGTGTCATCCAAAAGTTTTTCAATTTCTCCAAAATCGTGATTATATTTATCCAAATTTTCGTCTAAACCCTCCTTTAATTGTAATTTCTTACATTCGCCTGTTTCATTTATATCAATTATAGACTCTATTTTCTGTTTAATATCCTTTACAATTTTTATGCTGACTTGTTTTATAAATTCGGTGATAATATTTTCCGACGACACACTGTCCAAAGGAAATGAGGATAATACGTAGTAAATATCGCAACAATTAACCAAGAAATCGTGTAATTTTATCCATTCCTTGAAAGAACCGTTTCCTGTTTTCAAACTGCTCAAGATACTGTACATATTGGAGCATTTCGGTAGTTTAGTACATAAATCGTCGAATAAAATTGAATTATTTGGATGAACAAATAGTTTTACGATATCTGACCTTGATTTAATTTGATAGATATTCTTCAATGGAAACAACAACCAATTAGTTAATATACTCTTCGCTAACGTGGATGATGTCTTGTTAAAAAGTTGGAAGATACTAAAATTACCATTTTCGACCATTTTGTCCTGCCCATATTTTGTTTCCGGAAAAATATTCAGTGACGCAAGAGTTTCCGAATCTAATAACATCCTATTACTGAGAGTAATAGGTTCAATATATTGGATAATATTTTGATTTCCAAAATGAGTTGTTCTCATATTACTTCTGGAGGTATCCATCTGTCTGTCTTCGTGATACGAGTCTATACAATAAGTTATTAATGCCGAAACAGTTGACTTAGTCACCGAAATTAACTCATCACCTTTTCGTAACAAACTCAAAAGATACCCTCCATCTTCTGATGATGCTAAGTTAATGAAATCCAAACAGCTAATATCGTTGTACACATCATTACTCGATAATTCTATTTTGCAGTGAGTCCTATTACATTTGTACTCTATTTGTCCCATACAATCCGGGTTAATTCTACTTGAGATGAGACATACAGTAGGACGATACTGAAATAGCAAAGAATCTACTAATGCCACAGTCTCGTCAGTGTATCTCCCAGTACCTGCCAAAGAATTAGTTCCCATCTGACAACTTGCCACGAATGATAAAGTATAATCTTGATCTAGTACTTTCAACACGTTATTTGAACAGTTTAGTACGGAGAACCCTATTTTCTTCCCTTTGGTATCTATCGCCAGTATTACTTCTTCTTCAATTGAACTGCTGTCTCCTGGAACATTACTTTCCCCATTACAATCACTACTCATCCTTACAAGTCTGTAAGTACTATAAATTAGTTATCTAGTCGGTTTAATCACAGAAATACAAGGATGTTAGTTTTTATATTTCGAATAGCCGCCGAGATGTTCCCCATCATTTTTTTGCATTTAGTCCCTACCATAGGGGGACGGAAACACGAAAAGCTGATATGGCAACTACCATATATAATGATTGGATGATAAATGAGTTGTCATAAATTTTTGGAATGTATATGTATATATGTAATTATTTAAATGAGTACAAATCTAAAACATTATATTGGCATATAGTGTTGAAATATACCAATATAACAATGTGTTAATGCAAAAAGGTTAATGGAATTAAGAAATCAAAAACAAGTGTGATTAAATGAACAAAATGATGTGATAAATGAATAGTGAACACTAGTTTATGATTTAAAAGAGTATAGAGTTCAATCAGTAAGTTGGAAAGAACTACGGGTAAATGAGAAAATATATTACATGAAAGGATGGAGTCTAGAAAATATTCTTTGATGTTCATCCAGTAATACTACCGAATATTATCGTTTGATTCAATTTAATATTCATCCGTAGAATTGTTATTTGCATTTTTTCTGGTTGAAAGTTCTATCCATTTGTGTACTAGTTGTGCAGAATTATGTTGACGAGATGTAGAATATTTTTTCTCTATTGCTTTATGGAAGAGTGATGCATCTTTACAATTCTCTAATATTATAGTGCAAACTTTAATAAGTTGCTTCTCCGTGTACCCTGAATAATATACATGTTTTAATGACCATTCTGGGAAGTTTAAGATGAGTCTACTCAAAAAATATGAGGCCGCTGCCAACCAACTTGGTTCCAATGCAACAAATTTAGATTCCATAATTGTAGATTCTAATAAATATTTAGCTAACGTTCTAATCTCATAATCATAATCATCAGCTTTACTGATTCTTCTCAAAAATGACATCGGACCAGGCCAACCAATTTCAAATTCCAATGAATCAATTATGTACTTCTCAGCTTCAATAACCTCTTCCCTCGTATATGCTTCATTTAACATGTATATTATATCTTTCAAAGATGGACAATTAATTTCCTCATATTTGGCTGCTATAAATAATGCAGCGGCACCAACTAATTGGAATTTGTTTAATATAACCTTCTTCTTTGATAAAAATCTATCAATAATGTTAACTGTCAGATATAATGTTTCAGGTAATAATTGAAATCTATTATGGACCTCTACAATCCAATCTATTAATATCCTTCTATAAGACCATTTCAGTTCTGGTTGAAAATGAATGAAATTTGGATCTGGTTTGTAACGTTGTTCAAGTTCTCTCAAATAATCAAAGATTCCATCTGCCAATTCAGCTACCATGACAACGTCATAAGTATCTTCATCCATAAGATCAAGCGTGTCAGAATGATATTTTGCATACGCTTCATTTAAAATCTTTTGCGTCGCATAGTCATGTAATGGTCTCAGAGGTGCCCTCATAACTTCATTATCGTCATCTTCTTCAATGGCTGCATATTCATTAGTAGCTGGCTCATCCTCTTCTTCATTTTTATCATGATCAACAATTTCCGATGAAACAGTTGGAGAGTTTGGATCACAATCTGAATTATTTTCATCATTTAAATCCTGATGTAAGATGGCTGGAGATTGTTTTCTATTCACATAAGGGTCCTGTGTATTTCCATTTATGTTACTGTCATTACTTCTTAATTCTCCAGAATTGGTACTATTCGTTACAGAAATATTAGAATTGGTCGAACCATCAGATTTTACAGTAGAATTGGAAGGAACACTGTTCAATTTATTGTTAACTTGTGCGGTCACATCACTAAGAACAGTTCTATGTTGATATGGTGCATTCGTATTACCGGTAACAAAATTATTAATATTATTACTTACTGTGTTGTTGTTAGTACTGTTATAAAAATTATTTTTTTGCGACATATTTGACGAATAACTTGTGTGCAATCCTTTATTAACAGGTTGGTAATTATACGGAATAATATTTTCTTTATCCACCGTTCCAGCAGTTCCTATATTTTGATCAAATCTTTCAGAAAAAACAGATTGACTATTACCATTGTGATTCGCAGATGCATTAGAATGATACATTATGGACTTGATTATTATATTATATTTTTCACCAGTTAATATTTTAACTTCTCAATTTCTAAGCTATAATAATTATAATCTTACCTACAATATTATCGAGAATCTGATGTCTGTCTATGCAAATGAAATTTTAGAACGAATATGATCTGAGATGACGGCTTGCAGTTTTAATGATCTCGAGCTAGAATTATTTTTTCCTAGTCTTTGATCCTTCAGAGTATAATAATATATCTAAAGTTTTCCAAATAAGTTGGATTGATCTAAAGATAAATAACTAATTCTTTCTCCAATATTAAATATAAAATAATTCTAAATTTTATCCTTTCTTATTATTAGTTTTGTTTGTTTTGTTTGTTTTGTTTTGTTTGTACCATCTCTCCCGCTTTTATTTTTTTCTTTGCTTTGTTTACAATTTGCGGAATTCAAAAAAATATCAGGTACGTTTTGTGCGGCGGTCTGTCTGTCCGACAAAGTACAAACGTCGGAAAATCTCTTTGCTGCTGAATGAGAGACTATACGGGAAGCCCCACTGTCTATGAGGAGGAACATCTTTTGGGCAGGGGACTGGTTTTAATTATAGAGTGACAGTTAAGCGATGATGACAGCAAACATTTCATTCAGTTTCCTTATACCAAGAAGAGCGTTCCGTATGGGGAGTCATTGTTGTTGAACTAATAAGGATTAACATCCTTAGATGACACCCTTAGGGTCAGTAGAAATTTAAAATATTCGCTTATTTTAATGACTTTACTATTTATACAAATGGTTACATATATCTACAACTGTACAGGATCTCATGAAATATTTGTGAGATTACACTTCTTCCTCTTTTTTAATAGCTGGTTCAGAGAATAGGAATACTTTACCACTAGAGTTGCCACCTACCATGGTATTCAAAGTAGGATGCCAACTTATGACAGCTGGAACAGTAGGTGTTGTCATGTGGGCCAATTGTTCACCAGAACTGGTATACACATCAATTGCCCTACTCATATTGGCAATGGCAAATATGTTCTTGTTAGCTTTGAATCTCGCCTTCAAGATACTTGTCCATCTACCAGTTTGACAGTTATGTTTCATTGTTAATTTCGGTTGGAGATCATCAGTTAAAGATTTCTCTTTAACGTCAAATAATCTGATGGTATCATCATAACCGTTACATACTAAAGTTTCATCTGTTGGAGAATATGATACACCCGAGACACTTAACCTCGAATCATATGTTGAAACAATTTCATGACTTGGATAATCTTCATACTGTGACCAATCTGGTTTGTCTACCAATTTTCTAATATCCCATAATTTCAAAGTTCTATCTAATGAACCTGTGGCAATTTGATTAGTATTCTGGGGATTAATTGCCATTGACCCAATCTTCTTATCTGCCAATCTTCTAAGTTTCAATTTTGTATTTTTCAAATCTTCTCTCATATCACATGTTGCAAATTCACCTGAAAGAGTTGTCAAGTATAATACATTAGGATCAGAGTAACTGAATTGGCAGTCACTGACGCCTAAATAATCATCGTAAGGATCCCTGATAGCTAACAATTCATCACTCTTCTCGTTGTTTAAATCTAAAGATCTAACAAAACCATCATACGATGCTAAGATCAACTTTTCCATCTTTGTTGGGAAACAATCAATTCTACTAACATTTTTTTTAAATAATTGAAATCTAAAGATTTCTTCATCTTCTTCAGGTTCCAATTCTCTTGTAATATCTTTATTCCAAAGACCGACATTACCAGAGATATCACCTGCAACCATAACAAATTTTTCCTTTGATGGATGTATGAATAAACTAGAGATTCTTTCGTAAATAACTTTATCTTGCCACATCTCCATTCTATCAAATATTTGAACTTCTTCTGTGACATCAGAAGTTTGTTTTTGAACATTACGTAGTTCATTGAAGAAATCACCACTTGAAAGCTTCAAATTAGACATTTTATTCATTTGATCTTCATCTTTAACTAGATCAGAAAGCTTTAAATCACCAAGAATCTTCACATCTTCAACTTCTGGCTTAACAGTGACGGTATCCAAGGATGTTGGCAATTCTGGAGAAGGTTCTGCTGTTTGACCTTGTAATCTACGAGAACGTCTTGTTGGTAACCTTTCAGGTTTTAGCTCTTCATGTTTCCTTCTTTTAGCACTTTTTGGTTTCGTGTTCCCAGAACTTTTCCGATCGTGGACTTTAAATTCCTTAGGTTTAATAGAATTGGATAATTTCGATAAATTTAATTTTTGTAACAATTCATTATTTCTCTTAATGTTTTCCAGTCTTTTCTTCTGGAAATTAGTTAATTTTTTATCACTTTCACTCATCTTAAGTCGCTTGTCTTTATTCCTGGTTTTAAAAACGCCAAAAATTTCAACCTTAGTTCACTTTTAAAGGAGGCAGAAAATAAAAACTTAGAAGACCACTGTAATTCTTGGATTCCTCAATAAATAATTAACAACCAACACAATAACTAATATGAGTAATATAGCAAATGTTTTCAATCCACAACAGGAATCAAAACCAGTCGAAGATTGTCTAAGTTGTGATATTTTCAATTCAATTTTTTTACTTGGTGCAGGTGGATATTTATCAAGTGGGAAAGCGATCCTAAAGGATAAAAAGGTGTCCGTAGAAGAATTCAATAAAAAGAATCCAATCTGGTGGAAAAATAGTGTAAGAGGTTTTGGTGTGTTCTTAATTGGCTATGGTATATATAGAAGTTTTGATACATATGAATCATGGAAAACTTCTGAAGAAAAGAAACTTACAAATTGAAATGACTCAATAGTAAACTGAATGAATAAGAGGTTTATTCTAAAGATCCGTGCTGACCTATTCACACTTAACCGAGCAATAACATCTTACTTTTGAATCATTTTCTGTAAATAAAATAAGTAACATCATTCATTTGACTATATTATTAATTTTAGAATATTAGCATTTATATAATTTCTTATATCAACTATATACTACTCAAGAAAATATGTGCATAACAATATTAGGATCCGATTCTTTCAAAATTTGAGCAATAATGATTTTGGATTATTATGATTTACTGATGTCTCTGTTGTTGCTGCTTCGTTTTTTGCTTCTCTAATTTAGCTCTCTCGACAATATCACGTCGTATCTGTTTATCGCGTTTCACTTTATATTTAATCTTTCTGCACCACCTTTTAAATTCAATGTCGTATTTCTCATGCAGTTCCCCATCTAGATTCTTGTTGAAATGTAAGATGAAATCATGATTTAACAATTCTGATATCGAGCCTCTATTCTTAGCATCTTTAACACAACAACGATCAACAAAATTCCTTAAATCCTCTGGGAATTGGTCATCTGTCGGTAAAGTTGGAGCTGGCTCATTTACAATTCTCTGTAATAAATCTAAGATTCCTCGAGGTGTATCATTATGACCACCTAATGGAAAATCACCTGTAATTAATTCAATAATCATTAAACCTAATGACCAGACATCACCCTTCACAGAATAACCATTACCTTGAATTCTTTCAGGAGACATGTATGTTGAAGTGCCAACAAATGTATCAGCTACGGAATTAATTAATTTCTTAGAAACACCAAAGTCACAGATTTTAATCGAACCTTTCCCATTAACCAGAACGTTAGACGGTTTTATATCTCTATGAATAATTTTATAATTTGAATATAAATAATTTAACCCTGATATTACAGCATATGAAATTTTAGAAATTACTAATGGAATATTAAACCATGTTGTACGTGGTTGAAACATTGGATTTTTAATTTGATCTCTTTTAACAAAATTCTTAAATACCCGTAAAATTTTATCCAATGAACCACAATCCATATATTCCATTAATATAATGATATCATAATTTACAGATTGTTTCAGAAATGCACCATAGAAAGTGATAATATTAGGATGAGGTTGAATGTTTTTCATAATTTGTAATTCACTTAATAATTGCTTATTTATAACATCATTATTTTTCTCAATAGGTATAACTTTCTTCGATATTATTGTAGAAGTTGGAACATGTAATACCTTTAAAACAGTTCCTGAATTACCTGAACCAATTTTGCCCAGTTGTACCAGATCTTGAAGTTGATATTGACTCGCTTTCCTATGTTTAGGTACTGGCGCCCTTTCTAAATTTGGCATCGACGACATAGTCTTTAATGGTGTATTGTCATCACCGTTTCCTATACCATTATAATTCTGATTAATTGGAGACGTTTTCCTCGATGATTCCTTTCGTCTTTCCTCCTGCTGTTGCTGCGATCTTGCAATGATATGTGATATTAATGAAGGTGATTTTTCATTCTTAACAGGTAACGTTAATGTATTTGATTGAAAAATGTTCCCGTTAGTGGTCGAATTCGTAGAAGGGTTTTGTAGATTTAATACAGGAGTCTGTTTTGAGTGACTGTTATTATGTATATTTGTATCCGTTGGTTTCTGCTGAATAACGACTTTAACATTACCTGCAGTACTGATATTTGGAACATTACTGCCTCCTCTCAATAAATTATTCGAATTTAACGTTAACTTCTTCTTAATACCTCTCTTTTCAAATAAACTCATATTTCTATTGTTTGCAATACTATTGTTTATATTACTAGGATGACCTCCGGGCACGTTATCGCTACCACTATTATTATTTACTTCCACTCCAAATGTATGTTTTTTCTCTGTAGGACTCTCTAATGTTAGATGTTTAAGGTTCTTCCTTACCAGACTTGTACCTTGATATTTCGAATTGCCATCATCGAATGAATTAGTTGAGGTCCTCATATTCCTATCCTGATCGTTATTCACCCACAGCAATTATATCCCACAGAATTTTCTCAAAATATGTGATATTGGGTCTAAAAGTAGGTTCAAAAAATCGTTATATATTATATGTTACTATTATATATGTGTTGCTTAAAAAATTCTCGAAGGAAACGATTACTTCATCTGATCTTCGAACCAGATCTGAAACGTAGATCAAACAGTATATCGGCCGTTATGCAGCGAAATAAAGAAGTGTTACCCCCAAAGTCGGTTGAAAAATGTGAGTTGTACGGATGTGTCTGAGTAATGTACTGAAACGCATGCCCCAAAGTGTTACCCTCATTCAGTGCAAAATATCTTAAATCAGCTATATTATATATTATAATTGATGGTAGAACACTGTTGAGATCCAAACCATGTCCTATAATGTTATGTATTTAATGTCTCGCTCTTTTGAAACTATGAGAGTTCAATTTATCTTATTTGTATGAATATTTGCCACAATTTCTCATACATTTTATGCACATGTCCTTTGTAATTATATTTTTACACTGTGCTTGCGACTCGCTGCATGATGATTTTTTTTTCATTTTTGAACAACAACGAAACAGAGAGAGGAAGGAAAAAATTTAGAGTGAGCAAATCCTTAAACTCTGGAAAAGCACAACAGTTACTTCTTATATTCTTGTAACCACTTTCTATTACAAATAATTATAACTCCATTGTAATAAATTTTGACATATTTTATATTTGTTATTATTTATCTTACATTTAAAAAATAAAAAAGTTAAACTAACTATTAACAAATTGATACATATATCAAAGGTATAACAATATATTATATTATTCATCTTTATTGAATTCCCTTTAAATTTTTTATTCGTCAAAACAATACCATAAAGAATCCGTTTTGTTTGTTAAATTTATATCATTTAATTTTTATTTTTTATTTTAATTTCAGTTCTTACTACATTATTTCATTTACATTGAAAGCTAATTATAAAAAAGATATAAATTCAATTGTTTAAGACTCTAAAAGATTTTGAAAACAATAATATTAGAAAAAGGAAAGAAAATTTGTCTACTGCATTACAAAATATTATATTAGTGTTACATTATTTAGATTTAATTTATAATTCAAATCTATTAATTAATACTTACAGACATCATATAGTCAGACTGCGACGACAATAATTCTAATAATATAATTCATATTTTTTTTTATTTGATAAAATGACCTCTAATAATATCGATAACAGTGATTGGAAGTCGAAGTTGAATATTCCTGAAAGGGATACTAGACCTCAGACTGAAGATGTACTTGGTACTAAAGGTAATACATTTGAAGATTTTGGTTTGAAAAGAGAATTGTTAATGGGTATCTTTGAAGCTGGTTTCGAGAAACCTTCTCCAATTCAAGAAGAATCTATCCCTGTTGCGATTACAGGTAGAGATATCTTAGCTAGAGCTAAAAATGGTACAGGTAAAACTGCAGCCTTCGTCATTCCAACTTTAGAACAAGTTAAACCTAAAGTTAACAAGATTCAAGCTTTAATTATGGTTCCAACAAGAGAATTAGCCTTACAAACTTCCCAAGTGGTTAGAACATTGGGTAAACATTGTAATATATCATGTATGGTAACAACTGGTGGTACTAATTTAAGAGATGATATCTTAAGATTAAATGATACAGTTCATGTTTTAGTTGGTACTCCAGGTAGAATATTAGATTTAGCATCAAGAAAAATTGCAGATTTATCAAGCTGTTCTTTATTCGTTATGGATGAAGCTGATAAAATGCTTTCCCGTGATTTCAAAACAATTATTGAACAAATTCTAATCTTTTTACCAAAAAATCACCAATCTTTATTATTTTCTGCAACTTTCCCATTGTCTGTCAAAGAATTCATGGTTAAACATTTAAACAAACCATATGAAATCAATTTAATGGAAGAATTAACCTTGAAAGGTATTACCCAATATTATGCTTTCGTTGAAGAAAGACAAAAATTACATTGTTTGAATACATTATTTTCCAAATTACAAATTAATCAAGCTATTATTTTCTGTAATTCTACTAATAGAGTCGAATTATTAGCTAAAAAGATTACCGATTTAGGTTATTCTTGTTATTACTCACATGCAAGAATGAAGCAACAAGAAAGAAATAAAGTTTTCCATGAATTCCGTCAAGGTAAAGTTAGAACTTTAGTTTGTTCAGATTTATTAACAAGAGGTATTGATATCCAAGCTGTTAATGTAGTCATTAATTTTGATTTCCCAAAGACTGCTGAAACTTATCTACATAGAATTGGTAGATCCGGTAGATTTGGTCATTTAGGTCTAGCAATTAATTTAATTAACTGGAATGATAGATTTAACTTATACAAGATTGAACAAGAATTAGGTACTGAAATTGCTGCTATTCCAGCTACCATTGATAAATCATTATATGTTGCAGAAAATAATGATACTGTTCCAGTTCCTGTACCAATAGAACAACAACAGACTTTCAGCAACAACAATAATATAATGATTCCACCACAACAACAACATTTTGCACAACAGCAACAGCAGTATCCACCACAACAAATGCCACAACAGCATCAACAATATCCTCCACAGCAAGGTATACCACCACAACAATTCCAACCACAGTTCCATGCTCAACAATATCCATCTCAAATGCAAATGCAGAACCAAGGAAATTATCCACCAGGAGCAGGTCCTCAATATTGAATTCCTTTTCTTAAAAGAGAGAAAGAAAAATAGAAAAAATACATAAAAAATTAAAAAAAAAATATAACTGAATCCAATCTTTTTTATGAAATATTCATGGTATTACCAAAAATAAAAAAATATAATATCAAACGAACATATATGATATTATTGAAAATACTATCATAGAGATAGCACTTTCTTTTTTTTTAATAAAACTTATTTTTTTTTTTTTTTTTTTTTTTTTTGGCTTTTTTTTAATATAAAAATAATGAAAATATATGTAAGTAAATAGATCTATCAATAATATAAATGATCATTACCTCTTCGTAAATACGTCTTTGTTTCTCATATATAAACTGTTTGAGTGTAGCAAGTTTTGTTATTACACACCCTTTCACGCGTAGTAAAAATATTTTTTGTTCAATGATCGAGGGAACCCTTGAACTATATAAAAAGATATATACTAATACATGCAATGGAGATAATAGAAAAACACAATTGATCCAAGTACATTTTGAATCGAGATATGGACAATAAAGCAGCTCTTCCTAGAGAGACTATATCTCGATTGGTGAAACATTTCCTATCTAACAAAGGAAGTAATGTAACACCAGAAGTCAATGAGGGAATTACTAAATATTTAGAATTATTCGCTGAGGAAGCGATTTTAAGATCGATTGAAAATCATAAAGATAAAGGTACCGAAAAGGAAATGTACCTAGAATATGATGATCTGGAGAAAATTGTTGGTTTATTAATGATGGATATGTAACTTTTTTTTATTGGATTAGTAATTATTTTATTATTTTTTTTTATTAATTTTTACTGTTTACAGTTTTTATAAACTTATATATAAATACATTATGGTCTATTGAAACTCTTCCTGTCTTTTTTTGTTTCTTTTTCATGGTTTCATAATTTACACAACTCGATGCGACTATCATTACAAGTCTAGTAAATTGTTGTTATTGTTATTATTACTTTGTACTTGATTACCAAAACCGAACCCTGTATATGATGGTGCAATATTGGTCGAAGGTAAACCAGTATATTGTGTATTTAAGAATGGATTTGGTTTATTCATATCCGCATCAGAGAATTGTTTATAACCTGTACCTTGAGAATTAATAAATGTCCCTGTTTTAGTATGTTGTGCAGGAATTCTTTGTTCGCCTGTATTACCAAATGTATCTATACCTGTACCACTTGCTAATAATGTATTTAATGCACTATATTTATCAGTCACTGATTGGTTACCTGTTCTTGTCTGAGTCATTGGTTTCTGTGTTGTAACAGGCATTACCGGTTCTTGTTTAACTGGAGCCTGCGCAACTGGAGCTGCTGTATTGTCAGTCAATGCCTTCAAAGCATCATAGTTACTACGTCCAAATGGATTATTTGATCCTGTAGCCATTGACGATATTTGTTGCTGTTGTTGTAACATAGCTTGTTGTTGAGCCCATAACTGTTGTTGGGCCATATTTTGTTGTTGCAACATAGCTTGCTGTTGTTGGTATTGCAAATATTCTTCTGGTGTAATTGGATTACCAAAGATATCGTAATACATAGGTTGTTGTTGTTGCTGTTGTTGTAAAAATATTGCTTGTTGCTGTTGTTGCTGTTGTTGCTGTAGTAATTTTAATCTGTTTAATTCTTCTTCTTCTTGCGATAATAACCGTTGTGCAGCTAGTCTTTCTTCTTCTTCTCTTTTACGTCTTGCCTCTTCATCGGCCGCAGTATCTTTACTTGCTTCGATTGCTCTTTGTAAATCATCATCGTAATCATCTCTATTGGATTTCTTTCTTCTATTATTACCTCTTCCATTCATTCTTCTTTCTTCTTGTAATCTTTCATCATCCATTAAAAGACTTGTCAATTCTTTTGCCTTAACTCTAATAATTTGACCTTTATCGACACCGGCTTCATCATCATATCTAAATTCTTTTAAAGTCTTAATAATATAAAGATTTTCTTTACACCAAAGTACACAATTCTCTGAACCAAATCTAACTAAATAGTCTAATACAGTTAAAGATTTAGCAACATGACGCCAATATTTACCTTTATCATTAATACGTTTGTCTAACATATCCATAACATCAAAAAATTCAGCATTTGAATAAGTCTGTTGACAAATTTCGTCTAATTCATCTCTACTAATTTCATCATCAGAATTCGCAGTTGCATTTCTAACTAACACTTGAACGTTAGAGTAACCTTTCATAAGATTCTTAGCGGAACGTAACATTGTGCTAAAATTTTTGTAATGGGGGGGTTTTTCCTCTTCTATTAAAGTCAATATATCTTAGTATAATATGCTTATGTAACGCAAATATATCTATCTTACTAATACTGTTCTTTATTTATAACATTTAGTCGAAGTAATTCCTGTCAACTCCTATAACTTTTCACATTCGTTTAGCCCTTCCGACAATTTTCACCAACCCTGATTAACGATTGTATATAAAACAGCCGAGCCATTGTCTCATTTAACCACGCACACACAAGTTCAGTTTTTTTCTGGTGGTACTGCGCTATTTGTTAGAATGCAAATTATTTAATTTAGTTAAAATTGCCGCAGAAGAGTCAATTCTGTTAAAATATTAGCCTTAGGGTAAATTGATTAGGGCGTTAACGTAGAGTTAGCCCTAATTTATGAACCGATATCCGTATTGTCATATCCTTGTAACAAGATTGTATTCGCAATTTGATTTTTTGATGAGGTCGATGTGTAGAATATACTTCAACCGTGTTATCGATTAATGTATCCCATCACATACATGTTTATTATTGATATATTCTCGATGAATTCTGCGCTTCCTACGAATATTACCCGACCTACCCGGGTAACATTTATTAACTTATCGATGTTACAAGTTATTGATTCTATATAAACGTCCCATTTCTTCACATCAATTTCATTACATGCAGCCACATCTTGTAAGATTACTAATAATGGCTTCCATAGTCTTCCACAGCCATCATGATGACCATTTGAGAGCCCTGAGATGTGCATATATAGCACAAATATCTTTACTAATACGTAGATACCCGCTTCTGTTGCTACGTATTGGCTCCAAAAAAAAGCGGGTAGCCCCAACAAATATCACAGTCGCTTACAAAGGAAAAAGAAAAGAGACTCAAAGGGGATTTACAGATTATGTAAAGGAAACGATCCATCATAGCGAAATTTCAATTTAACACATATGTACTCATCTTAATCGTCAAGGATCAATCGTATATAAATGAACCGACTATGTTCTATAAATCATTAATTAGGATTCCTTCTTTACAATTGTTTAGAAGTTCTATTATTTATAGATCTCCAGTAATCTCTCAATTCAATCTGGTACGTAAGATGTCTACTGTCGGTCAACCAATTCAATGTAAAGCTGCTATCGCTTACAAGCCAAAGGAATCCTTAGTTGTTGATACAATTACTGTCGATCCACCAAAGGCCCACGAAGTTCGTATCAAGATCATTAACACAGCTATCTGTCATACTGACGCTTACACTTTATCTGGTAGTGATTCGGAAGGTGTATTCCCATGTATTCTAGGTCATGAAGGTTCAGGTATCGTTGAATCAGTTGGTGAAGGCGTCACAACTGTTAAAGTCGGTGACCATGTGATACCATTATATACAGCAGAATGTGGTGTTTGTAAATTCTGTAAATCTGGTAAGACTAATCTATGTGGTGCAGTTCGTGCTACTCAAGGTAAAGGTGTTATGCCAGATGGTACTACTCGTTTCCACGATTCTAAAGGTGAGGCTTTATATCATTTCATGGGTTGTTCCACTTTCTCAGAATATACTGTTGTTGCCGATGTCTCTGTCGTTGCAATTGACCCAACTGCCCCTCTAGAATCTGTTTGTCTATTAGGTTGTGGTGTCACTACTGGTTATGGTGCTGCCGTAAAGACCGCTGATGTTCAAAAGGGTGATACCGTTGCTGTCTTCGGTGCTGGTACCGTTGGTTTATCTGTTGTTCAAGGTGCTCAAACTAGAGAAGCCTCTAAGATCATTGTTGTTGATATCAATGATAACAAAGAAGCTGTTTCTCGTCAATTCGGTGCTACCGATTTCGTTAACCCAAATAAATTACCAGAAGGTCAAACAATTGTTGATAAGTTAATTGAAATGACTGACGGTGGTTTAGAATTCACTTTTGATTGTACTGGTAACGTTCACGTTATGCGTAGTGCTTTAGAAGCTTGTCATAAAGGTTGGGGTCAATCCATCATTATTGGTGTTGCTGCTGCTGGTCAAGAAATCTCTACCAGACCATTCCAATTGGTTACTGGTAGAGTATGGAAGGGTTCTGCTTTCGGTGGTATTAAAGGTAGATCTGAAATGGGTGGTTTGATTAAAGATTATCAAAACAAGAAATTAAAGGTCGATGAATTTATTACCGCTAGAAGACCATTCGATGAAATCAACGAAGGTTTCGAAGATCTTCACAATGGTACTTGTTTAAGAACAGTTCTAAAGTTTTAAATAAAAGAAATGTTTATAATATTATGATTACCTCAATATATTGCTGATTATTGTATTAATTGATTATATTATATCTACATATGCTTATATATACTAATCAATACTGGTATAACAGAAATAAAACATATATCTATTCTTAATGAATCTTTTCTGGTTTAACTGCTGTTGCTACAGTTCTATGACGTGTATTGAAATTACTATTATTATTATACCTATTTTGATCCTGAGTCAAATAATTATTCCCATGAGTTTGATTATCCCATAATCGTGTCTCATTATTATTGTTAACCGTTGTATTGCTATTGTTGTTATTATTGTTGTTGCTGTTGCTGTTGTTATTATTACTGTTATTTTGTCTAACTTTAGGTTTATTACATCGTAGACACATAACATTTTTAGCAAAATTATGATATTGACATGCTGTACATTTCCAATCACCTGCACGGAATGGTACATTAGAACCATTATTTTGAGTTGATGGTCCATTATGATGAATATAACGATTAACATGACCGTTATTATTATAATTATTAGATCTGTTGTTATTGTTCACATTATTAGTATTCTCCGATACATCTTCTGTGCTATTATTATTGGAATATGAGTTGATATTTTGGTTATTGTTATCATTTGAATAATTTGTATTGTTCGCAGTATTATTATTATTTGAATTAGCATTATGACGATGAACATTATGATTACTCTTGTTCGGTACTAAATTCGATGGGATGGGGAAAGTACAACGGAAACATGCAGTTCTACGTTGGAAATTTGAAAATCCACAAGATGGACAAGTCCAATCACCAGGGCGTGGTTTATTTTTACTTTGTGGGAACGATATTAAAATATCATGAGCTTTAACTAACATACTACTACATGATGGTTCAATTTCAACAACATGTTCAACAACACGAGGTTGTTTAATATTTGCAATATTAGATAAAACTGATCTACCATTTAATAATAAAGCTTCTTTTGCTTCTTCATTATTTTGAAAGATAATGAAACCTGATATACTATCAGGTTCTTCAATGTATGGACAATTATTCAGCATATAGTTTTTGGTATTTTCAGTAGTATCTTTACCTGATTTCTTCTTTATGGTCCAGAACCCAATTGGTCTTGAACCGAATTGAGAGAACCATGATTCTAATTCGCTTTGAGTGGTATCCTGAGGTAAATTATTCACATATAAAGTTGTAGATTGTCTCTCTAAGAATGTATGGTAATCAGTTAGTGAATCGTATGGTTGTGTTAGAACATTTTGTTTATCCTCGTCACTTTCACACATCTTATGCAATTTGGTTAATAGATCAACTGTAGTATTGATATTAACTGTCTCAATATCCTTAACAGCATCTGGATTATTATTATCTGAGGATACGTCTAATTTCAGAACTGTCATTATTTCTGATAGTAATGAACCCGGGTATTCGCTATCATCAACTTTCTGCTTTATTGTTTCGGTTTCTTCATTAGCTTCTTCTTTATTATCAGTTTCAGCCACACCTTCCTCTTCACTCACAACTGATTTTACTTGTGGTACTAAATCTTCATGATTCTTAACCCATCTCAGATATTCTTTCTTTAAATCAAATATTACTGGATGTGCTAAATAAGTAGGTAGTTCATAATCTAAATCTCTTGCTTCTCTTTGCATGGTAACACGAATATGCCATGTAGAATATAATGAACATAATACAAAGGTATCATCTTTAATATAATTTTTAATTATAGTATCTAAATTTGAAATTGCTTCTTGAAATGCATTAGCCTCATTATTAATCATAATCGATGGCAGATCATTGGTATCAGATGAAGTCGAGAATGCACATGATAGATCAGCTTCATTAATTATCTGATACATTATCTTCGAGACTCTAGAGTGGTCCTTAGGGGTCTCTATCTTATGCTCTACTTCCAGCTCTAACACCACATAATGCATCTTGTACTTTATCTAAATCTATAAAAATGAAATGGTATTGTAACTGTTAATTATTTTTCGAATGATCTTCTGGTGATACACTTATTTTATCTTTGTTCCTCTGTGTATGCTGTTGTGTCACTTTCCTTAACAGATCACTTTAACTAACTTGATATTCACCTAAAGTTTCGAAACTATACCTAAACCTTTCTTTTTAAAATCTTATGATATTATGAGTATTGCGTTTTGATACTATCAATCAATATACAGTTAACGTTTGCACAACTATATTTAATCAAGAAATATCGATCATGTTTCAACTGTCATTGAGCCCATCGCCATAGTCAATTAACAACAGACCAACAGACTCGCTGTTTCTGAGATTAAAAGCGATGGGCTCACAATTCGCCGTGGCCACCGTGCAAAAATGAAAAATTTTCATTGCGACATACTAAAATTATACTGCATAATTTAATGGAAACCCTATTTCTAGTATATAACGTATATATTAGGGTTGTATGGATTTAAATCTCATCGCCGACTGTTACAACGATTGTTTAAAGCAGTTGGCTCATTACTGTATCGATACTAAATGGTATTGTTGTTCTCTGTATATAATATAATGTACATACGTTATATCTTGAAACGGCTTGGAGAGGAGTTCACCGAGTAATAGAGCTGTTACACATCTTCCCGTTGTAGAATAATAGATTTCGTTAGAATCATCTGAAAATCATTCGTCACTTTCTTCATCATCTTCTTCTTCTTCCTCTTCTTGTTCTTCCTCTTCTTCATCTGATTCATCATCTTCGACGGTCTTTTCACCTTTCTTTGGTGGTTCAGAAGAGGCACCATCCTTATGTTGTTTCAACCACATCTTTTCCCATTCTGTAATTCTATCTACATTAGCTTCCATTTCTTTAGTATTATTACTTTGTAGCTCAACAACAATTTCAGCCTCATAAGATTCTTGAGCATCTTGTAACAAAACACCCATAATTTCAGCATCTAAATTTTCTTGAATCTTTGAATCATGATATCCTCTTTTATTCAATCTATCGTATAACGTAGAGTTATCACACCTCAGTACAACAACTAAATCGATCAATCTTTCTGGGAATATATCATTACAATGCCAATCTATTATACTACCACCTTTCTGTAATAATGGTTCTAATTCATCTAATAATTTATCTTCATCAACAATATGTGATTTACGCCCTTCATCATAACCGTCATAACAATTATGCTCTTTGGCAAAACTTGAAATATCATAGTATTTGAATCCCGGTAAATTACGTTGTAATAGTTCAGAAGTAGTTGATTTACCACAACCTGGTGTACCAGTAATAATTAAATTAGGTTTATATCTACGAATTTCTGACATTCTTGAAAAGTTAGGATAGTTTAATATTCTTTTGAAGTTGTATACCTACTCATAATTGAAACTATTTCAACAAATAATATCGGTTTCACTCATACTCTCGTTATACTCATCGAGATGTTCATTAACCGATCTACAACGAACTATGAAAAATTTTGAAATTTCATTCAGTGTAGAAGTCAGAGAGGCAGCGACGTACCATAAACACGGAACAAAAAGTTGAAAGTGGGTTGGAAAAGGATAACAAGTTAAAAGAATTGGTAAACCTTTAAAATAAGTGAAGAGAAAGTAACAATTATAATACTAGTAGACTGCTATACCAACATTTCAATTACACACTTTTTTGTTTGAATCTAGACAGTAAAGAACACAAAATAACAAAAATGGATAAATTCGGTTTAAAAGCATTAGTACCACTGCTACAATTTAACCAAAGTGAAGAATCTAAGGAATATGATCATTCTATGACAATAGGTACAGATTTAACATGTATGTCACATTCTTTGGGGATTCCAACAGATGGTAAGAGACAAAGAGTATTAGATACATTCCAATCACCATGGGCTGAGACTTCAAGAAGTGAAGTTGAACCAACTTTTTATAGTCCTGCATCATTTCGTAATATTCCGGATGTGATACAATCCAAAATAACACCACCTTCTTTTGATTCCGTACAGACAGATCAACAACGTGTAGCGTTGTTCCAAGATGAAACTTTGTTTTATTTATTTTATAAACATCCTGGTACAGTGATTCAAGAATTAACATATTTAGAATTAAGAAAACGCAATTGGAGATATCATAAAACTTTAAAAGCTTGGTTAACGAAGGACCCAATGATGGAACCGGTAGTATCTCAAGATGGTCTAAGTGAAAGAGGTTCATATGTTTTCTTCGATCCACAAAGATGGGAAAAATGTCAAAGAGATTTTCTACTATTCTATAATGCAATTATGTGAAAAAAGTTATACAATTAGATAAAATTGTAATTTGTATTATTGTTATATTTATTACTCAGAGAAGTAGTCTCGCAGGGAATCTAAATATAATACGTCACTTCTGCATCAACTCATTCATATACATATATTTATATATCAATATAGGTCTAATCATAAATTTAATTAATCATCATAGAACAACTGTATTTAACAAATAACAATTATTTTGTAAATTTATCTTTTATCTTTATTTACATGAAAGATACTTATAATAATATTTAATATTTATATATACTGAGAATAGCGATTTTTATTTTAACCACAGAAAGAAAAAGAAGAAAAGTTGCGTTTGATCAATTTACTCATTTCATCTCCTTCTAAGTATATTTAACAGCATGGTATCTCTTACCTCTGTATCCAGCAATGTACATATTGAATTGATATACTTCTTGTGGGTTCATATCATTTAATTCCCATTTAGTTGAACCGAATAAATTTTTGGTTGGTTCCATTAACATATCTAATTCCTTCCCATATTTCTTTTGTAAGATATCGACGTCGTTCAATAAATCAGATTTGTTAAAACCAGTAGTAAAGATCGCACATTTGGTATCTAATAAAGCCTTCATGGTACCATTCATCCATAGTTCTTGATTTTCTGGGGATGCGTAACCAGGATGGAATGTTAAGAAGATATCATTATATGGATCATATGGGAAAAATTCTTGAGCTTCATGTAATGTATGGAAATATTGTGGGTGATAAATTAAAGAAAGGGTATCATCAATTTTTTTAGTTAATGGTTTACCATTTGGAATTTCATTTGGAGATGAATTCTTTGATGATTCACCACCAGTAACTGAAAGTGCTTCACTGTTTAATTTATCTTGGTTGATCATACATTCTGGACCAATAAAATGAATATCGAAACTTTGAGTAGGGAATAAATATTGTAATTGTTTCCAAACATGACCTGGCAATTGACTTTCAGCACGAGCACCTAGAACGAAAATTCTAGTTGGTTTATCCTTTGGTGTAGCAGTCTTATGTTGTTGTGGATATAAAGTATATCTTAAAGCAGCAATCGATTTTAACCCCTCTAATGTTATTGGACCTCTTGGGTATAAAGAATATGGTGAAAATTCATGCATAATTGAAGCAATGGTCAATGGATAACTTAACATCTTGGTGACAGTAGCTAATTGAAATTCAGTATCCATGGAATAGAAACCTCTAGTATAGAAATATAAATCCCAATTTTGTAAATTAACTGCACGATCCATCCCTTGAGCATTTGGGAAATTAAATTCTGGGAATGATCTACCACTTCTTAAATCATGTTCATAGATATTAACTTTCTTTAATTTTTCATAAATTTTATTTTTGTGATAGTTTTCATCCTTCTGCCATGCTTCCTTGGAATGATGGGTTGGAATACCTGATATTGGACAGGTATATTCAATGTTTTTACCAGTAACTGGACATTTAGCATACTTCTTAATTCTAGCAGCTCTGGCACGTAAATCATCTGATGGAGATTGATCCCATTGGAAGAATCTATTACTTACTTGTGGTTCATCTGGATTTGGAGGAGGTTCTAAACCTAACGCGTTTCTTAAGAAACCGACAATGGAACGAGATTGAATGGTACTTAAACCATTAGTTGAAGACGATATGGTCTTCAAACTATGAATTGGTGAAATTCTGGACACAATCATCTTACAATATATTTTCTATGATATATCAATGTATAAATGTGAGATTGTGGATTAATATAATAAATGTATTTCTGTTGAAATGTTAAAGTATTCACTAGATAATAATTATGAGATTATTAAATTTGAAGTCCGTGTCCTCCCTTTTATTGATAAATGTGGCTTGACTTATTGTAAGTGGCAAGAAGAATATATTATTGTTAAACAAAATATGAAGTATATTTAAACAGTTGTAATGCATAGTGGATATCCCTGGTAGATAACAGCATTGTGCTTCTGATTCAATCCATTCATGCAATCTCTGTGCTATTCCTTTGCTCCGTCTTCCAAGTTCACAGTGGCCCCTTCCTTAATTTTTTTTTTTCTTTCAAAATTTCAGTTTGTTTGTTTTGGGACTTCGTGCGCAGTTTCGCTTTCCCGTCTGATGATAAAATTTTGACAGCAGATAGTCTACCTATCACTTAGACGACATAGATATTTCAATGGTTTATGAAAATTATTTTTATGTGTTTACTTAATGCTCGTTATAAATATCTAGTTTACATGACTTTGACTTTGGTAGAATTCTATCACTTGTTCAGAGGACGTGGCATCTTCTACACCCTTATCGTCTCTCATTCGTATAAATCTTGGGAATCTTAATGAGATACCACGATCATATGCTGAATTACCGGCTTTATATATAGGTGATAATGATAAATCTGCAGTCAAAACTTCAAATAATACTGTTGGTTCAAACCATACGTCTGGCTCTGCACTTGGATCGTAGACATAAGTAGCTTTTGGACCATCAATTACAGTTGGACTTAATCTATCGTATAATTGTTGTAATAATTCATCTGAGAAACCAGTACCAATTTTACAAGCTGTTTCAAATTCACCAGTATCTTGATTATAACACCCAAGTAAGAAACCACCATATCTACCTGTACGTTTACCCTTACCGAAAAATGCACCTAACACACATAAATCTAATGAATCACCAACACCATCTAAGTAATCCTTCTTCAATTTCAACCAATTACGAGATCTCTTACTTGGTTCATAATGAGATTCTTCACCATCCAGCATTTTAACCATAAGACCCTCACAAGAATCCTTAACAGAGTCATCCAAGAATTTTTGTAATTCTTCGACATTATTTGTTGTCATTTGTGTAGCATATTGGAATTCACCACGTACTACTTTTGTAACTTTATGTAAAATTTCTCTTCTTTCTCTTAAAGTGTGATTAATCAATTTTTCATCATTTAAGCATAATATATCGAATGCAAATAGACAAACTCTAACTTTAATATCCTTGATGTCGACACCTTTACGTTTTCTAGTACTTAAAACTTGGAACGGTAGAATTTTATCTTGTTCTTTATCCCAAGCAACTGCTTCACAATCCAAGATTAAAGTCTTAGTTTCATCAGAATCCTGAATAAAATCCTGAATATTAATTTCAGGATACCTTTCTGTCATATTTTCACCATTACGTGAATATATTCTCATTGTTCCATCTGGCATTAAATGTACTTGAGCTCTTTCACCATCATATTTATATTCACTAGTAAAATGTTGACCATGGAAAGTATCAAGAACTTCTGTAATTGCCTTTGTAGGTTTAGCAAGCATAGGTTTTAATGGAATACCTGGTCTTAATGAACAATATTTTTCTAATTCCATAATTCCATGATCTAAACATGAATTAATAATAATTTCATAATTTGGTACTTGACAGAAAGCGTCTCTTATCTTTTGTTCTGCGGTTTCAATCAATTCAGTATCAATATCCTTATTATGATTGTATTCATTAACTAACAAGGCTTTAGATAATGAAATTAATACAGATTTTTCAGCTAAACCAATACGTAATTTTGATTCTAATGATCTAATTAAAAATTTCGCTTCAACACCTTCACAAGCAGTTAACATTCTTTTAATCAATTTAATCTTTCTTGTTTGAGAATCTTTACCTTGAGAACAAGCAATCATTTGTAAATTTTGAAATACTTCACCTACAGTCAATGGTTTTGGTTTAAACATAGTTGGTTGAATATTTCTTGCATTCATTGCAATTTCACCAAGATCACCTGTATCCTTATATTCTAATTTAACTTGAGCTAAAGATTTCCCACATGATTCGCTAATTGTCTTCATTAATAAACCTTCCCCTAAACCAAGTTCCATACCTGGCATATAATCAGGACCTAATTTATTGATACATAGATAAGTTACAGGAATTAAATTTCTTTGATCCTCTTTCATTATTTTAATTAAAAAATCCGAACATAATTTAATTATTGCTAATCTTGATGATGTTTTTTCAATTTCTTCAAACAAATTACATAGATCATTATAAGGTACTTTTGAAATATAAGGACCCTTAGATTTTGTATCGGTTGATATAACGGGTGTAGGAGTAGTATTTGTTTTCACAATTGGTTCAACTTTCGGTTTCTTTAATGGTACAGTTGTAGTAATAGGTTCGGATTTTTCTGTCTCTTTTGGTGATGCTTCAGTTTCTGGTTCCTTTCTCTTCATGGATGTGAAGAATCTAGCTAACGTAGCTTGTTTCTTCCCATTATTTGACATAATGAGCGAATGATATGATGTTGTAGTGATGTTTTTTAAATAGATTG